>JAEBDU010007131.1:0-11290 GCA_016802625.1 Heliconius numata | reverse complement strand
GAATGTGTCACCAGATGAAATTGTCAAAACTTTTAAAAGCCTTAATTTAAAGAAAACTGGTGACTTATGGGGCATGTCTGTTAAAGTTTTTAATTCAATTATACCTAATATTGCTCCTTACCTTGCTTTAATTTTTAACAATTGTGTAGAATCCGGTACTTTTCCTGATTTAATGAAATATAGCAAAATAGTGCCGCTTTACAAAAGTGGAGATAGATCTGAGCCTGGAAATTACAGACCGATTTCTGTTTTGCCATCCTTAAGTAAAATATTTGAAAAACTAATGTTCAACCAGCTCACAACTTTCTTAAATATTAACAATTGTTTCCATAGTGAGCAATATGGTTTCACCAAAGGCAAATCCACTACGGATGCGGGTGCCGCACTCCTAAAGCACATTTATGACGCATGGGAGAAGTCACAAAATGCAATTGGAGTGTTTTGTGACTTATCCAAAGCCTTTGATTGCGTAGACCATGTAACTCTGTTGTTAAAACTAAAACATTATGGTATACAGGATACTGCACTTGACCTTATTGCCTCATATTTAAACCAAAGAATCCAGAAGGTTAGTATAAATAATGTAAAATCATCTGGATCTCCTCTAAAGATGGGCGTTCCACAAGGATCCATTCTTGGTCCCCTTTTATTTCTTCTTTATATTAACGATCTACCCTTTTATGTGAGGAACCTATGTGATATTGTACTTTTCGCGGATGATACCTCTTTAATATTTAAGGTTGACAGAAACAAAATAAACTATGACGACGTGAATAGTGCATTATCGCATATCCTTCGTTGGTTTGATGTTAATAATCTAATGTTAAATGCTAAAAAAACTAAATGTATTGAATTTGCTTTACAAAATGTTAAAAAACATAATTTTAGTCTACTAATTAAAGGAGAGACTCTCAATTTGTCGGAATCAGCTATTTTCTTAGGTGTAACTATAGATTCCAAACTCCAGTGGAACACTCATCTGGAAGCACTTGCGGATAAACTCAGCTCTGCCGCGTTCGCAATTAAAAAAATAAGACAAATGACGGACGTTGACACTGCCCGACTAGTCTACTATAGCTATTTCCATAGTATTTTATCTTATGGAATGCTGCTATGGGGCAGTGCTTCAGACATAAATTCTATATTTATCCTCCAAAAAAGAGCCGTAAGATATATTTATAAACTAAGAGCGCGAGATTCTCTGCGAGATGTTTTCAAAGATGCAGGTATTCTTACAGTTGCTTCTCAATTTATATACTATAATATTCTCTTTGTCCGACAAAATATACATTGTCATAGTAAGCATAGTGACAATCATACGATAGGCACGAGAAATAAAGATAAGCTTATTACGCCAAGTTTTCGCCTCCAAAAAGTTAATAAATCTTTTATGGGTCTGAGCATACGTGTATATAATAAAATTCCACAGTGTATTCTAGATTTGCCACTTCCAAAATTTAAAATATCAGTAAAAAAAATTATGACAAGTAAAGCGTATTACACTGTTCAAGAATACTTAGAAGACAAACATGTATGGAATTAATGTCTATTGAATGTAATGCAGGATAACTGCCGACTAATGTAATAGATTGTGATTGTACCATTGATTTTGAAAAGAGCAACTGTTGAGTTTCTTGCCGGCTCTTCTCAGCAGAACTGCCTTCCGAACCGGTGGTAGCTTTTTGTTCATATGTTCATCGACGATTCAAAAGTGCTTATTATAAGTTTATTTGAATAAAGACTATTTTGAATTTGAATTTTGAATTTATCAGTGATTAAATTTACTATAATAAAAGCTATTTTGGTATGTCATAGATCTGAAAATCCCGACATCGTCGTTCAAAGATGTAGGCAGACGCTCTACATCATTATTATATCTTAGCTCGTTCATATTGTATTGTTTTTCTTTAAGCCTCACACATGCTTACTTATTTAGCACGGATTTGGGGAAGAACCCAGTATTGGGACACTGGTTCTGTTTAGAAAATCGGACTCACATACATCACGTCTACTATACTTGGCTTGTACAGTCCATTTGTTCCTGAATAATAAAAAATAATACTACATCTACTTATTTAGGAAAATTGTAATTTCCTATATGTGGAATAACACTTTAAAAACATACTATATCTTCTATATTTTTAATGTTTTTCTTTAATGAATTCTTTTGTTTAGGTATTTCGTGTCATTGGACTGGCATATTTAACAACAGGATCAAATGTAAGCAGTCATCGTATGGACCACGTGTGTTTATCTATCCCGAATCAATAACCTGTGAACAACGTGGATGTTTAATTATGTTTTGGAATGTTTACTGACTAGACTAACAAAGGCATATTGTACGGAAGATATATTGTACAGGTTAATTTGATTACGAATATGGAATAAAATTCGAATATGTTGAAATATATGTAGAGGTTAGCAAGGCAGCAGAGACTAACAACTTTTCTTACTTGAATGAATTCAAGATATTGCGTGTTAAGGAACGGAACGTACACTTTTTTCTATCTAGAACAACAAAATAAAAAAATACTTTCCTCCTAGTGGGGATGGAATCCACAACATAGCATTTACAGTCGGACGCTGTACCACTGCGCTACGATGGCCTCATCAATCGATCTCCGAAGTAATGTCTTATTTGATAGACTTACTAAAAAGCATAAATAAAAAATATATTTAATACTATATTCTAAAAAGCAGCAATAAATAACGGTGCTTTATGTGAACAGTCGAAAATATAAACATTTCAGTAATTATAATGACGCCCTAATTATGTGATATTTAAATTAAATGTATTTGTTAAATATCATTTAGTAATTTAATTGAAACTTAGATTTCACTATGATTGTGCTAATATAAGTTTTGTGATTTAATAATTTATACTATAAATTATGTTAAAGTAAATTGTGCAATTTGTAAATATTAAAAATATATTTAAATATCTTAACACGCCATCGAGCTATAAGATTATACAGGCTGGAATTGTCAGCACTACTTTAAATGAAACCACAGTTTTAACTATTCTATAAAAGCCTAATATAATGCAGAAAAAAAAATTCCCAAAAATAAAAAAGTTATTTTTTCAAACAAAATAAATAATAAAATTATTGTTTTAAAATAAAACGCCATTTGTAAAGTATAACATAAACACGCACACACTTACCTGTCAAAGCGGCAACGTCGCATACGTATGTGTGCGTCACACCAAATACAGGTATAGATAAAAATCGTGAAATGAAAGAAAAATCCTACGTCCAAACTGTTGAGGTACCTTGATTAATTTTTTTAACTTTGGGTTTGAAATATTTTTCCCTATATCCAGTTTCAGTAAAAGGAGCGCTGCCTCTTCCACCCCGTATATATGTGTTCACATTAATATAGTTGGTAAAACTGTTCATAATATTATTTAATATTCTATATGTCATACTATGTTATTATAAATTGTAGAATAATGTTATGTTATGTATAGTATATGCTTATTATAAGTAAATAAATTTATTACTAGTCAAAATAAGCCTATAGACTTTTATTTCTTATAAAATCTAAAAAAAGACTAAGTTTTAATTAAAACTACTAAACGTTATTTTAGTAATTTCTGAAATATATATTTTTTCTATTTCTAAGAAACATGTATTATGGGTACTTTCATTGCTAATTTAGATATTTAGATATCCCAGCAATTATATAAATGTAAAATGAGAGTCAAGTTAAATGTTAAGTAATCATTCGTTACTGTTTATAATTTTTATAATTGGGATAAATATATACAGATAGTTCAAGTAAATATAATTAAAATACTTTAGAAACGTAAGTAAATATTAATTACAAATTATACTATAAAAATAATTCAATAATCGCTTTTCGTGAGTTACCTACTAATATTTTAACTGCTTATTTACACGATTATTGTTAATCGTGATTTGAAGTAAAACACCATGTTACATTAATTTTGTTTATTAAATTTCATATTATAAGTATAACTCGAATACATTTAAAGATTAATAACACATAAATGATACAAATTAAATATTTAACATATTTTATGGCTCCTGATGTAATCAAATTGCAAATTACTTTTATACATACATGCTTTCATACAAAATACTAAATTACTATAGTAAATTAGGCTTCTGAAAAGAAAAT
Organism: Heliconius numata; assembly: GCA_016802625.1. Classification (NCBI taxonomy): domain Eukaryota; kingdom Metazoa; phylum Arthropoda; class Insecta; order Lepidoptera; family Nymphalidae; genus Heliconius; species Heliconius numata. Next base: position 7,147 of record JAEBDU010007131.1, on the reverse strand, counting down.
CGTTTCTCTTTCACGCAGTTTTTCTGGTCTTAGCAGTAGCGGATAACGCTTAAAAATAAAAATTATATATTTTCAATTAGAGTAGTTCTTCGTTAGCATTAAACTATCTTGACAGTGTATGTTATGAGTATTGCGTTGAAGTCTGACATTCGAGAGTGAATGTTTTAAAGTAAAGGAATTATTAATTATTAAAATAATACATAATTGCTATCTATGAGCCGATATTTCGTATACAATAATGAACCTGAATTTGCAATTTAAATGTATTTGCTATGAAATTTAAGTGTCTTTGTTTAGTTAACTTAAAATAAATAAAGCTAAATACTTACATAACAATTTAACTAACATATTTATTATATAGACATTACTTACAGGCAAAAAATGTCTTCGGAAAGTATAAAACGGGAAATTGGAATGAATACGGTGATGTTGATAAACGCTCGTGGCTATTGCATCGCTTTGGCTGCTAGCTCTGTTTACAGAATTAACTATAAAAAGGAAAAAAATATTGACATTTACTAAAAACTTGAGACAAACACACAAAAATGTTAAAAATCAAGATAAATGCCCCAGATAATAGATTTTCTCATATATCTTCCAAGTCTATCTTCCATTATCTTCCAAGTATTTATTAGAAACTTAGATTTATCTTGTTACTTACTATTAATTGAGACTCCGTAAGCTGAAATTATTTTGTTTGATATTTAATGACATTTATTATAAGAAAATAAAATTGAAATTAAAGTAAGACGAAACAGAAAAAAGCTATCGTGTTATATAATTTTATTATGTAAAGAAAACAATAAATAACGTTTTAATAATACTTACCGTAGAATTTATCATTAAAGTATAAAATAACGAAAATCAGTATTAATAATTTTAATTTCATTTTAAATTTTTCTTATAAAGTAAATACGTCTTATTGTTTTAACTTTTTTGAAGTTAATGTCATTTTGCTATATAATTTTTATGAGTTATTAAAATATCTATAATATCGACAGAAAGTACGCACGACAAGTACGCAAGGGGGTAGTGTCACGTCAACGTGATAGTGGTCCACTTAAGTTACACTCGTTAAGACACTCCGTTCTCCACTTTCCGTCGAATACTGGAGGCATTGCGTGCTGAGTGGCGGAGCTTAATGCCGTGCTTGGCCTCGACACCAGAGCGAAGAAATGGAAATATGAATTTATATAATTCGAGTGGGGTTTGAACCCACGACCAGTCGAATTAACAATTTTTTATTGAACTGGTTGAAACTTTATCTATCCTGCTCGCAGCTTCACCCGCATGTGCACAACACAATTATCTACTTTCTAATCTGCTCTACTTTTGTGTTCGAATAACATTCTCATTTTAAAGAAAATATGTATACATAGATTAACAAATTATTGTATTTAAATCGTTTAAGCCGTTTTTGAGATTAGCATGTAGAAACACAGACAAACAGACAAAAACAATTTAAACCATTGTTTTGGGTTTTATTATATTGTTAAATGCCTCCGAAATAATTCTTCTCATATATCTACCATGTAGAGACATCCATCTGTTACGAATTAATTATAAGTTTAGATGTATAGTCAGGTCCTTTAAAAGGAAAAGTGGGCGAAGCCGCGGGCGGATCGTTAGTTCGGAAATATTAAAACATTATATATTAAGTAAAGGAAAGGTAATGTAAGTAAAACATATTTTTTTAATTTATTGTTTTAAAATGGTTCATTTATTCTCTTAAATTTTGTTACAATTTTAATTTGATTTATATATTTTAATACAACTTTTTGAACTTTTTAAGTAGATTAAGAACTGTTTAGTTATTAATAGCTATTTCACCTTTTAATTTACATTAAACTGCTAAAGCTGCCTGAAAAATATAATTAATTAAATTGTAAATAATTATAATCACACGTCTTTATAATTTATATAAATACAATAAATCTAAATGCATATAAATACTTACAAATAACTCTTGTTTTTGTTATTATGGTTCAAGACAGGGCTGGCAAAAAGAAAATTGAGAATTTTAGAAATAGAAGCTTAAACTTGAACCCGCTTTCCACCGAATTCCTGAGGCATTGTGTATTGAGTGGCGTAATTTGACGCCGCATTTTGCCTCGTTAAAAGAGCGAAGGACTGAAAATATTAAATATTTCATTCCCCTCAGAGCAAATCAAACATAACCTTCGCGTTTAAGCCACACGCTTTTTTCCCTGCGTCATGTATATTATGAATGAATATTTATTTTTTTCAAATAGCAATAATAATAGAGTTACTGGACATTAAACAAACCCAGCAAGTCAAATATGCATAATACTCGAACTGACGAAAAAGATCAATGATTGAATTGATTGATCAAGAAGATCAATGATTTGAAGAGACGAGTCAATCACTAGGTACCCCAAGGGTCAAATATAGCAAAAAAATCAAGTATAAAGTTTTCTTACAGTTCCTTGCATTATTTTTGCCACCGTGCCCTGTAAAAGATTAATTACTTAGCATTTTCGTATACAATTTATTATTATTATTCTATTACTATATATTTAATTTCTTTAGAAAAATCTATGTTTTTCACTTGGTCTTGACTTCCTTTACCGAAAAGTCCCACCATCATCATCCGCACAGAGAGGCTCCATGATTGCATTTCCCAGCGTCAAAAAGAAAATCTAACTCATATAATGTGGTAGCCGCCTTAAGATAATACACAAAGCAGCTTTAACTTTACGCTGTATCCCGCAGATAGTAGGGAAGGCGAGGGAACATGGGAACCTAATTAAAACACTCCATTGTCCACTTTTTGACGAATTCTGGAGGCATAAAAGGTTTAAGAGGCGGAACTCAACTCCATTATAACGTTACCAGGGCAAAGAAATAAAAATATTAGATATTTAATTTCCTCGAGTAAGAATTGAATCCATAACCTGTCGCGTTTATTGTCACACGCTTGTGCCCTTGCGCTACGACTGGCTTCAATAGCAGTATATAAATTATGAAATAGAAAATATATGAAAAAGTAAGAAATACACTTACGAGGAAAGATTTCGGACATTCTTCAGGTTCTTTGAGATTTATTATTATATTTGTTGCTTGATTATTTAACGCTGTAGCAGTGTTTGTAGCGTTTACTGCAAGAAGATTATATATTTGTATAAGGTTGTTATTTTTTTACATCTGTAGAGTTAATTTAAATAATATAACAAAGTTAGCTACCATTAGTGGATCCTGGAGCTTGTGCTGTAGAAATACAAAAAAAAAGAAACAAAAATATATTATTATAATTAAAAACACCATAGTTTATAAGTAAAAGCCAATAAAATGGGCTTACGTGGAGCAGTTGCCTTGGGTGTTTCTACAGGTACAGGTACTGTAAAGACAAGAAAGAATATATTTATTTAAAAACAGTCCCTTAATAACAAATAAATATACGGACAAAAATAAAACTAAGTATCAATAACGCATATAGAACCTCCTCCTTTTTTAAATTAAATTTACACAAAAATAATATTTTTTATGTAAAAACAGTATACACAAAGAAAGATTAAAACGGCACATAATCTAAAATACTAACTTGCTTAAACTTTTGTTCAAATTGAACATTATTCGAATAATTGAATTAAAATATTACAAAAATCATATTATTATTATACATGTTTAATGAAAATTATATTTTATTTTTAACTTACTTGTTATTGGAGCTTCAGTTGGCTCTGATGGTGCAATTGGAACGGGAGGTGGTCTGGGTGCAATTGGTGGCTCTAAAACTGGTAAAATATTGACAACATTATATATGTACTAGAAGTTAACTGCAGGTCCGCCCGCATAGTCCAATGTAAGTAAATAAGAGTTGTATATGACATGACAAATTCCAAACTATCAGCCTTCCTCCATAAATGGACTATTTAATACAAAAATATTTCTTCGAATCAAACCAGTATTACACGCATTTAACCAAACAAACTTTTTATTTAGAAATATTAGCATGGTATGTATATCATAAAAACAAATAATTGCAACGGTAAGATCAACGGTATTCAATTGAAAAATTAGATGACTTAATGAAATTTTAAAATATACCGAAAAGCTATAAGTTAAATGGGAATATTTAAAATAAGGCAACCAATAAACCGTAGAGACCATAGAGGCCTAAGATCGTATGTAAAACAATTTATTATTCCGTAAAGCTAATTAGGCACAGAGAACAGAATACATCTAGTGTCGAGGCACTCGTTCTCAATTTTCATTTCGAATTCAATACATTAATTATTGAGTGGTGGAAATAAATATGGGGTGTCTAGTCACAACAGGGAAATGAAAATTATTCATACCCTCTTGTTGGACTCGATGGTGTCCCCCTGAACCATGGTGGCCATGGCCTTTATGTCTACCACCTAAACATTTACAGAATAAAAATTGATGATTATTTTTATATATAAACTTATTTTGGAGACATTGAATTTTAAAAGGCAGAATGACGTGATGTAAAAAAATTATAACAACTGTTTAGTCCAGGTAAGCACTTCTTTTGTACTACCCGCGTGCGGCTTCGCCCGCTAAAACTATATAATTATTTATTTACTATCTCAATTACTTTTGTATTCTAACTAAATTAAAACTTTAAAGGTAATTAATATCTATCTATACAGGGTGGAAGAGGCAGCGCTTCTTTAACTCAAACTACATATAGGGTAAAATATTTCAAAACCAGAATTAAAAAAAATAATCAAGGTACCTCAACGGTTTGGACGTAGGATTTTTTTTTTCATTTCACGATTTTTATCCATACCTGTATTTCGTGTGACGCACACATACGTAAGCGACGTTGCCGCTTTGACAGGTAAGTGTGTGCGTGCCTATGTTATACTTTACAAATGGCGTTTTATTTTAAAACGATAATTTTATTATTTATTTTGTTTGAAAAAAAAACTTTTTCATTTTTGAGAATTATTTTTTTTCCGAATTATATTAGGTTTTTATAGAGTAGTTAAAACTGTGATTTCATTTAAAGTGGCGCTGACAATTCCACCCTGTATAATCAAAAATAAACAAATAATTTTGAAGCTAGGGGCGATATTTTGTGAGATCGATTTATATTGGTTTCCTTTGCCTACCCCGCTACCTGCGGGATACAAAGTGAAGCTAATAAAGCAGCTAAGTGCATTGTAATTGATATCTCTTACCGCGCTGACGTTGTGGAGGATAGAATCGGTTGCGTACTGAAAAAAATAATATATATTGGACTTAATTAGCATTTGAAACAATTTTAATGTAACATCATAAGTAATAAAATAATAGAGCTTTTTTCATAGAACAAAGATTGAAGACACTTCTTTTTAAAAAATCTTTGTTTTTTCTTAAAAAAGAAGAAATCCCGTTGTAATTTTGATATCAACCCTGTGAAGTGATCAATCTCAACACATCACTGATCGGCTGAAATGTATAGTGAAATTTTTATTTTAGTGTACATTTTAGCAGATTAATAAAATAAAAATATTTTACATGTAACCTCCTCCTTGCAATAAGTTATTAGAAATACATACATTTGTATTCAGTCAATTAAAATTAATATTCTAAAATAATAACACATCATAAAATATATTTACCGTAATTAGGATAAACATTGCAACTACCTGAAAAAAAAAAATTAAATGATTATAATATGAAATAATTTAACTAATGTAATAATAATAAATACTGCTATTTTCATAATGAAATTGATTCCGTATTTAGTTTAAGTAATTATTTTAATTTATCTAAATCATAATAACAAATCCTATAAAGTTTAAATTATTTCTTCTCTATTTACTTACCAAATTGATTTATTAATATTGATTGTAAAATTATAAAGAAAATGCAAACAAAAATAATTTTTGATTGCATTTTGCTTACAGCTAATGATGGTTAAAGTAAAAGTGATACATATACATTAGAAATTTGTAAATGTGCAATATTGATAATAGAAATTAATAGATCACGTTGTTATAAAAATGGCCATTTATTTATTTACGTGCATGTCATTAAACTTTAAATAAAACTAAAATAAAATTAACAAAATTAAGCGTTATTGTCTCTAACTTCGTCCTTGAAAATTATATTACGTTTACTTGAAATATACTTTTACTTTTTTATTTTTTATACGTAGTGTTAAGTACAAAATTTATTAAATACTAAATAATATTTTAAAATTATAAAGTAAAACTACTTTCCTTTTTAACTACTGATTTAAAATTAAATTGTTTGTATCTCTCTAGCTCTTAAAGAGCTTGCAAATACTGACTACATTTACCAATAAATATTATTGATTTTTTGATAGATAGAGATACATAGACAGCATCTAAAAATATTATTAATATGTGAATTCATAAATAATCGTGTTATGGAAAACGGATTCTCCACTTGAAACAGAGATTAATTTTAGCGTTTTTTGTCTAAACAGGGTAGATAGAATTCATTGTAAGACTGTAAAATTGAAATTAAAAAGAAAACCTTAAAGAAATAAAAAAAATGTATAAGTTTTGTAAGAGTATTCCATTGTTACAGTTAACTTAAATGACTCATTTCAAAAGGCTTTTGAGAACCACTGTTCATAATGAGTTTTCCAATTAAAACGAATAATGATGCTTTGAAATTTACTGTCTGGCAAATGTAAGTGTGGTGTTGTTAATAACAATAACCTCTTAATGTTTCACAAAAAAATAAGATTATTTCGATACTATTATATTAAAAAACTATTTTTTTTTGTATAGTTTAATGCTGTATCCTGCAAATAGCAACGTAGACAGAGGGGACCTGGTGTTATGACACTCCGTTCCTATTAAAACACTTTGGTTCTCCACTCCCTACTCAATGCCACGCTTGCCTCGCTACCAGAGCGAGAAGATGAGAATGTTAAATATTTCATTCTTCTGGGGATCGAACCTACAACCGCATGTACGCCTGTGCCCTTACGCAACAACTGCCTCGATTTTTTATGTAGATCCTCATCATTGGTTTTTGCAAGTTTTCGAATAAAAAATTAGAATTTCAAATAATAAATGTTTCTATAGAAAAATAATTTTAAAGTGATTTCGATTTTTTAGTGTTAACAATACAATAAAAATCTAAGTATCATATAAAAAAAATACAAGAGTAATTGAATAGTATTTTATTTTTTTAT
>JAEBDU010007125.1:0-14284 GCA_016802625.1 Heliconius numata | reverse complement strand
GTCCGTATAAAAATATTAGAAATAATCTCAAATATAAAATAAATTATTTTATATTTGAATTTATTATGTAAAAAATAAACATATGATTTTCATAATTTCCTTTACTTATTTAATTGATTTCACTTGTCAATATTACATCAATATTTTAAAAGGTTGTTTCTTTAACTAGTATTATGTAATTATTATTATAATAACAATAATTAAATAATTTCTCACCTTTGTAATATAATTATTAAGATTTTTTTTATCCTATATCTTATAAAACAAAGTTGCTTTTCGTGTCTGTCTGAACTTTCTAACTCTTCTTCTTCTAAACCACCCAACGGATTTTTATGCGGTTTTCACCATTAGGTCGAGTATTTCTCAGGGAAGGTTTATATATAGTTTATTATTTGTACATTCTTATGTAAATGACTATAAATACGATAAATGTGTATAAAGTCCTACCCGTTGAGACACTTTCGCGCATGCGCTGCTTTAATGGTAAGTACTACATGAAAATAATGTACTGGAGTATTGTCCCTCTTAATAAGATCTACAAAAAAGTCCGCGACAGCATATTCGTATTTTTTAAGGATAACGTGTAGTGATCATATTTCTGTCTAAAAATTGTAATTTCAATATATTTTTTATTGTGAGGGATATTTTTCCATAATGGTTAATGGTTCCATAATGATTCCTTATCCTTTAAAATACTTTATTAAATTTCTACGTCAAACGAAGATAAAATTTGCTTTTTACACAATTTAGAAATTGCGAATAGTTTTAGAGAAAACGCATTTAATTGTTAACACATCACGCCGTTTACACATCAGCTGTATTGAGTCAAGTTTTACTTATCCCTTATTCTCAGCATATAAATAAGGATATTAGTTACGTTGGCCATTTAATGTAGATCAAAACTGTCTTTTACTGTTTTTCATTTTAATAAGTACTTTAGAAGTTGTTACAATATCAAAACATCCTTGCAGCGAAACGCGCCCCGCGACGTTTTGCTTATACAAGCGCGTCATGAGCAGTCATCGGTGGTTCAGTGGTAGAATGCTCGCCTGCCACGCGGGCGGCCCGGGTCCGATTCCCGGCCGATGCATTCTATTTAATTTTCCTCACAGGCAGCCACGTAGTGCCTACCCAACCGGTGTCGCTGTTTTAACAGCATTAACCACAAGCTCAAAAAAAACCCCACCTGCCTCTATAGCGAAGAAGATTTAGATTGTGTTATTTATTTGTGTTTCTTTTAAAACAATTGGAAAATTCTTATTGGAATTACGAAAATGCGGGTTGCATTAGGGTTTAATTTTAATTAATTTTCACATTATCTTAAGTGCTATGCAAACATACATTATATGAATAATTCAGTAGTTAAGGCGGGCGAAGCCGCGAGCAGGTCGCTAGTAAAATAATATAGTTTTTTTTTAAATGGTATACTTGAGTGGTTTGATATCATTTTATGGTTCATTAGATCCCGTTTTGAGAAATATTTATAATTTAAATATTGTTTATTTGATACAACAAAAATGCTTTTTTTTTTTCGTGGGTAGTAGTGAAACTAGTAACATCTGTTTGTAACAGCTGATTTATTAAATTCAATAATAAACGTTAAATTAGTGTGTTTTTTACAAAGATATGCTTATGTGATTAACATTACCCACCAGCAAGAAGAATCCTACATAAATTCACTTTTTTACTTTCACTTTCCTGTTTTTTCAAAATATGGAGTCAATCAAGGAGTCAATGACAGCACTAACTGATTTATTCACAACGAAAATGAATGAATTTCAACGTGACTTGCACAAGACAGCTTCACCAGTCTCAACATCTTCATTAGCAGCTGAATTCCTTCAATTTAAAGGTCTGATACTTTCCCTCTTGAACACTCTGCAGCGTCAAGTCGAATTTCTTGCTACTGAAGTAGATAGGCAGGAGATGAAAAGAAGACATAAGGTAGTTTTGTTTCACGGTGTGCCTGAACAAAAGTCCGAAGATATAAAAACAAGTATTACTGGGTTGATAGGTAAACATTTAATGTTGCCTAATTTTTCCTCTTCCAGTATAAAGTCTTCATATCGTTTGGGTAGACCCGCTGAAAAGCCAAGGCCTATAGTAGTGAAGTTTGGTGATGTATCGACTCGGGACATGGTTTGGTTTGCCAAAGGTAAATTAAAAGGCACCGGTATCACTCAATCAGAATTCCTTACTAAAGAACGTCATAAAGCATTCCTAGAGGCAAGACAACTATTTGGAGTTAACAAGTGTTGGTCGAGGAAAGGATGGATCCATATCTTAGGGCCGGACGGATCCCAACACAGAGTTGAAACTAAAGCTGAGGTTGTGGCAATTTCATGTACCAACAATAAGTCTCCTGTTGTACAAAATACCACTGTCAAAACATCTGACAAAGTTTTAGTTCCCCGAGTCAAGCGAGTGGTTAAAAAATAGTTCTATTTTTATCTTATTTTTCTTTTATCACTTCAGTATTTTTTATGTTGATTTTTATTCTAAGCATAGTTTTTGTCATTTAATGCCAGTTTACCCTCATGTTTTATTATATGTAGTTGTTTTTTTTTTCTTTATTTTTGTTGACTCAAATTATGAAAATATTATTGTGTTATTGTTAAGAAAGTTAACTTTATATTGAAAGGTTATATATTATTATGTGTGTATATTAGTTAAATTAGCAACTCATTATGTTTTTTTGTATTTATTTGTTCATTTATAAAGTCACACTTAAGGTGAATGTTTTTATTTTTTGTTTTCATATTTTAAAGTGATAATTTTTGTTTTTCTTTTCCTTTTGATGTCTTTCTTGCAACTGGCGGGGGATGTTGTATAAAATTTTAATTTTTTTGTTATTATATTATATTTTCTATTTTCTATATTATATTTTTATTATACATATTCATATATATTTACACATTATATTGTTATTTATTTATTTATTTATTTTTTAAATTTATTTATTTAGTATTTATACACAGTTATTTTCAGTATCTTATATACAAAATAATGGCTACAAGCGACACCGGCAATAATTCCTTCCTATCTTTATCTTCTATTTCCGAAGGCACCGACAGCAGCGACAGTATCCTCAGTATCCCCTCACTTAATGAAAATCTTAATTCATACTTCTCGGATGTCCCGAAAAACTTTAATATTGTCCATATAAACGCTCAGAGTATTCCAGCACATTATCCAGATTTATTGTCATCTTTCGACTGTAAAGATATACATGCCATCTTAATATCTGAATCATGGCTAAAACCATGCTTACAGTCGACCTCCTACTCACTGCCGGGATTTCATTTGATTAGAAATGATCGTATTGGACGTGTTGGTGGGGGTGTAGCAATTTATTTGCGTGCCCATATTCCTTTTTCGATTGTAAATACATCACAACCAATGGACAACGCATATGCTGAACACTTGTTTATCGAAGTGCTATTAAATCACACCAAACTGCTCGTTGGGGTTTTTTACAGTCCTAACCTTACAGTCGACTATTTCTCATCATTTGAAATCCTGGTGGATCAATTTATGCCCTCTTATGAGCATACTTTGATAATGGGAGACTTTAATACTTGCCTTCTTAAAAAAGATAATCGAGCGTCCCGTTTAGAAGATTTAGTAAATTCGACAAATTTAAATATTCTACCTTTAGGGCCAACTCATCACTTTCCACATTCTATTCCTTCTCTTCTTGATTTAATTTTAGTATCTTCTACTGACCATGTCGCGAGGCATGGTCAATGTCCTGCGCTAGCATTCTCATATCACGATCTTCTTTATGTATCTTACAAAGTTAGACCCCCTAAAGCAAAATCAAGAATTCTTCTGCAGCGCAACTTTGGAGGTATGGATTTGGAGCGTTTAACGGAAGACGCCAGTAAAATTGACTGGACTGTCATTGATAATGCTAAGACAGTTGATGAACAAATTAATATATTTAATTCCTTTTTAATAACACTGTATGATACACATGCACCAGTCCGACCGGTCAGGATTAAACATCTTCCTGCGCCATGGCTTACTGCTGACATTAAAAAACTGCAGGACAAGAAGTATAATGCTAAGCGTAAATATATTTCTGACGTAAGTGACGCAAGTAGAACTAAATATGTGAGAGCTCGTAATCGTTGCAACAGGGTCTGTAGAGATAGTCAACGGCGCCATATCTATAAATCAGTAATTGAAGAAGATGAACCAGCCAAAGTCTGGAAATTTCTCAAATCCCTTGGAGTCGGTAAAACAAAACACAACGTTAATCCAACAAATTTAGATTTAAATTCCCTTAATCAACATTTCACTTCTTCTAGTACAATCGATAGTACTTATAAATTGAAAACATTAAATGATCTTTCTTCTTTACCCGCTCCTCAGGTTTCTCCTTTTAAATTTAGTCAATTCACTGTAAGTGGTGTTAAGAGAAATATTATGGCTATTAAGTCGGGTGCAGTCGGTGCTGACTGCATTAGTCGTAAAATGATCATTCCTATAATAGACCTGTTAGCCCCCGTAATCACATCCATTCTGAATCGCTCCATTCTTCACGGTGATTTCCCTTCCATCTGGAAAGATGCTCAAATTTTCCCATTACCCAAAAAATCAAATCCATCTTCCTATTCCGATTATCGTCCGATTTCTATCCTTCCATTATTATCAAAAGTGCTAGAACGCCTTGTTCACAAACAACTAAGCACATTCCTTTCAAAACACAATCTCCTAAATTCCTTACAGTCCGGCTTTCGCCATGGTCATAGTACGACTACTGCTTTAGTCAAGATCACTGATGACATCAGACGTGGTATGGATGATCGGAAGATTACTGTGTTGACATTACTAGATTTCAGTAATGCCTTCAGCACTGTTGATTTTGACATACTACTTGCTTTACTAACTTCTCTTAACATATCTCCTGAGGTGATTGATTGGTTTCGTTCTTACTTGTGCGGACGTCGACAGCGCATTCGAATAGATGATTCATATTCTGAATGGTCTTTCACTAGTGCTGGCGTCCCACAAGGTGGCGTGTTGTCTCCTCTTCTTTTTTCAATTTTTATTAATAACATCTGTCTAAAAATTTCTTCTCTCTACCACCTGTATGCTGACGACTTGCAAATCTACGCACAAGGGACTCTCACTGAACTGCCCAATACCATCGAGAAAATAAATAGTGATCTGAAGCATATTTCAGTTTGGAGCAGACATTTTGGACTTACTATAAATCCTTTAAAAAGTCAAGCAATTGTAATAGGTAGTCCTAGATTATTGTCAAAAATTGATTTATCACAAATGTCCACTATAGCTATTGATGGGACTTCCATTCCATTTAGGGATTCAGTTAGAAACTTGGGTGTAATTATGGATAAGCATTTGTCCTGGGGACCCCAAATAGGTGAAGTAAGCAGAAAGATTTATGCTTCTTCTGCATCTCTGCGTAGGCTGCGCAATTTCCTACCAGTACCTACCAAAATTGCGCTGGCAAACTCACTCCTATTACCAATTCTAGATTATGCTGATATTTGTTATCCTGACATTAAAGAGGAGCAACTTAATAAGCTTGAGCGACTTCAAAACTTTTGCATTAGGTTCATATTTGGTATTCATAAATATGATCATATTTCTGAATTTCGTGATAAACTCAAGTGGCTCCCTATCCGCCTTCGCAGGAATACTCGTATACTTCATCTTCTCTATTCTGTACTGTTTAACCCTTCTACTCCTCCTTATCTGAAGAAACAATTCAAGTTTCTACGTGACGTCCACTCACTTTCACTACGCTCCCAAAACAATCTATTACTTGAAATTCCTCTTCATTCTTCTTCTTTTCTGTCTAACTCCTATACTATTAAAGCTGCCCAACTATGGAATTCCTTACCAATTGAAATCAGACGTGCCAAAAGCTTACAAAAATTTAAAACTTCGTTAAAGAAATATTATTTAAATATGTAATTTTAGCCTTTGTTTTTAGCATCAAAATTTTTTTTTTTACATATCTTTAAATACTATGTGTACTATATGTATTATTTATTTATTATGTTTATTTTACTGTATAGTAATGTATATTTATCTACGTATATGTATGTGTTATTTATTTAGTGTATTTTAGTGTACATTAATTATATATATATATATATATATTTATTTATATTATTATTAAATTCCTTATATTATAATTTAATGCACCACCCACCACCTTCTTTTTTATACAATTCCAACAACCAAAGGTTGCCTGGAAGAGATCGCTTCAAGCGATAAGGCCGCCTTATTGTACATGTTTTTGTTAATTTTGTATATAAATTGTGTAAAATTTTGTTGTTTTTGTGCAATAAAGGATATTGTATTGTATTGTACAACAATTACATACATATTTCTATTTGAAATAAGTAAAAAAAAAAAAATCAGCTTCACGCTGTTTCCCGCACTTCGGTGGGTAAGCAAAGGGATCCTTGTGTTAAGACACTCAGTTTCCCACTTTCTGCCGAATTCTGGAGGCACTGCGTGTTGAATGGCAGAACTCAACGCCGCGCTTTGCCTCGACACCAGATCGAAGAAATGGAAATATAAACGTTAATAAATATTTCACTTCCTCGAGTGGGGATCGAACCTACGACCGTCGCGTTACAGTCACACCCTTGCCGCTGGGCCACGACGGCCTATGTCATAGGGTCAATAGAAATACATATATGAAAATTTTAATTGTCTAATTAAACTACCACGGTTCATGAGATTTTATCAGAAATTTTCATACTGTGCCAATACAATGAATATTAGATTGAAAATACGTATGAGTGAAATATATCGCGTGTTTATAAATGAATATACATAGGTATATGTACATAGCTATGTGTTTTTATGACATCGTGTATTCTTCCCACGGAGAAAGCTGGTATAATACATATTCTTGGCCTCTACTCACATTGTTAGAAATCTAAAATAAATATATAGTACAGTGGATATTTCAATAAATATTTAAAATACTTTGGTTTCAGTTTTATCTGATTTATTTTTAAGCAAGATATTTATTTCGTGGCACAGTGGTTGAGACTATAAACATGTTGGTTGTGGGTTTCCCATTCCCCACTTGGGTAACTAAGCAAGAACGTCCCACTCTGTGTCATGCTGGTCCTAACTCCTATCGGGATTCCGCTATTTAATATGCGAAAAACTCTCCTTCATGAGATACAGTCTGTCACCAGGCTATATCTCATGAATCGTGGTAGTTATTTTGTTAGACAATTAAAATTTTCACAGATGATGTATTTCTATTGACCCTATAACAAAGTGGGGAACGGAGTGTCTTAACACTAGATTCCCTCTGCCTTCCCTGGTATGTGCGGGATACAGCGTGAACAGCTTCATTTGATTTGATTTATTTTTATGATCTATAACAACAAATACTAAAAAATAGAATAAAATAATTATTTAATATAAGAGACTCCCATACAACGAACGTAATTTTTTTCCCGGTTTTATACGTTTTATGGTACGGAACTTATCGTGTGCGACCCCGACTCGCACTTGGCTAGGTTTTTTTTATAAAATCAGAACCTGCAGTTTCTTTTATTATTTTAAGTTTAATGATTACTTTTTTTGTATTTCAGGTAAATATTTGACCATTTATGCATCTATACCAAAAAACGCCATTTTAAAGTAAGTTTGTCACTTAGGTCCATTAACCGGTGTTATTATATTTGTGAAGTTTTTAATATTTTGTCTCATAAACTTGAACTATAATATTTTTCTTTCTTTAAAAATAACACAATAATCTATAATTTAATTAAAATAAATGTTCCCGTTTCAATCTCTTTTTAATAAGAAATTAGAAATTGATAGTAGTAGCTAATATCAATCAATTAATCAGCTTCACGCTGTATCCTACACAAAGAAGAGTGGGCAGAGGGAACCTGGGAATCCAGTGTTAAGACACTACGTAGATAATATTTATTTATGCGAAACTATATGCTATATACTCCGTTCCCCATTTTCTACCAATTTTTTCGAAGCTTTGCGTGTTGAGTGGCGAAACTCAACACCGGGCTTTTGCCTTAGTCTCAGAGTGAAAAGATTAAAATATTAAAAAAATCATCATTGAAAATATCCATTTAAGTCGAATCCACGGTCTTTGCATTTCCCCCAAAGACTAAATTTGAAAGTAAAACAATGAAAATTTTGATACTTAAAGAAAAATAAAAGAAAAGAACAAAACAAACGTCAAAATCGTTCTAGTTACACTAAAATTCAGAGCGTGACAAATTAAATTATTTTATTGTCACGCATGCAGAACCATGAGCTGTGTATAGTCTTACAGTACCTACTCGTAAGTACCTTTTTTAAGCTTCTCACTGTATCCCGCACACAGCAGGGTAGGCAGAGGGAAACTAGTGTTAAGACACTCCGTTCTCAAGTTCCCGTCCAATTTTGGAGCAATTTTTGGCTTGCGTATTGAGCGGCGGGACTCAACGCCGCGCTTTCCCTCGACATCAGAGCGAAGAAATGGAAATATTAATTAAATAAATATTTTATTTCCTCGAGTGGGGATCGAACCCACAACCATTCATATATACAGTCACACTTTGTACCCCTACACCAAGACTGGGTTCAGTAGGTCCATAATAGTAATTTTCTAATTGTAAAATCATATAAGCAGTATGTGAGTCAATAGAGTAGGGCGATATGTGAAATTGTCCGTGTGTTCGCGTCAACCGAGACAGAGACCGCGTCAAGCGATGGGTGATGAGACCTAAAGTTGGGTTTACAATGGCGTTTCAGTTTTTATTGTTTTAATAATAATAATAATAATAGGTCGCATTGTTTTTTTTTATTATTATTTTTTTAAAAAAATTGTGATTTGCTATTATCATGGGGGTATCTAGAGATTTTTCACGAGTGAAGTCCAGGACTTTAGCTGTTAACGGATGTTCGTATAAGGTTTTTTGTCCCTATTATGGGTATTTTTTGTATTTTGTTGGTAAAATTTCTGGGGTGGACACAAGACTATTGTAGGGTGGGCACAGACCAGCCGTCCCCTCCCCTTATTTCTTCGGCCACAGCCATTATTAAAACATTTATTACAATAAAAAACTGAAGCGTTATTATATTTTACTCTTCGGATACCTTGCCAACCCGTTTTTTTTTTCAACTTTTTTTAAATTATCAGCTATGTATTATGTATTTTTATTATTATCTACTATTTAAAGTAGACGATACTATCTTTAGGGATTTTATCCCTAAAAGAATCCAGATATTTGAATGGCCTCGGAAATAAAATATTTTATATTTTCATTCTCTGCGTTAAGTTCCGCCACTCAACAATGCGTCCAGACGCAATGTGTCCAGATTTTGGCAGAAAATGGGAGTAGAGTATCGTAACAATAACACTAGGTTCCCACTGCCTACCTTGCAGTGTGCGAAATGCACCTTGGATCTAAAAAAATATACTGTTATATAAGAATGTTAAAAAAATGGTAGAAAGCAAGGAAAGGACCTTAGTAATGGTAACACATAAAAATTAAAATAATTTAAATATAATCATTACTCCAATTGGGGATTGAATCGACAACCGTCGCGCTTTACTTCAGACGCTGTGCTTCAAGACTGCCTCAATCCTTGAAGTTAAATATATGTCCATACTCAATTACAGAATAAATAAAATTATTATAAACAAATAAAAAGTAAAAATATTAGCTTTCTCTAGGCCAAACCTGTTATCACATTCACTAGTTATATGCTATTTAATATCTAGGTAATATAATGAAAATTGCTTCGCTGCACGTTGCTAGTACTGGAAAACGTACATAAAGATCAGATTAGGGTTGCCAGATTTTATATAGGGGAGAAGCGGAATTTTAGGTAAAAAAGCGGGACAAACATAAATTAATAGCTTCACGCTGAATCCTGCATGTGCAGGGTAAGAAGAGAGAGCTTAGTGTTAATACACATCACTCCCCATTTTCCGCTGAATTTTGGAAGCATTGTACGTTAAGTGGGGGACATGAAAGTAAAATAATTAATTGTCTCAGACGGGATCGAACCTACTACTCCACAATGGAATATCATTATTAATGATTTTCTTTTCTTTTTTATGTTTTCTTTTATTAATCCAATATTATATTACGATATTAAGTTCTAAGTACTAATGTAAAAGGAACTTACGTAACACATCCACTATACAGACAGCGAAAGGCTATTTGTTTTGTTTTTACTTTCAAAATGTAATTAGATCTGTACGTAACTAGCTTTAATTTCCGAATCCAATCAGCCACATACCGATGTTATACAATAGAAAAAGTTTCATTCAAATCTGTTTAATCGTTTAGAAGATATCCGTATGCAAACAGACAATCTGACAGAAACAATAGTGTTATTCGAATGTTTCTTTAAATCTATATTATTTTCTTGAATGAATATTCAATGTGCAGACATAGATTTTTTATGTTTTTATTTTTTTTATATTATAGTTTTTAAAGTCTGTGTAAACATATGTAGACTTAGTAGACTTTTAAAGACACCATCTTGTCTATATTTTCTTACTAAGTAAAGAATACATAGAATTTTAATATGAATAAAAATGTAGGTTCTGTAAACATACCATACATACCCACTTTTCCATATAGAGAAGAGAAGAGTAGAATATTATACATAAACGGTCTTTTTAACTTCATAAGTAAAAGTATTTATAAGTAAAAGTACTTACTTAATTTTCCAATTTTCCCTATATACTATATACTAGTGAAGCCGAACGCGGCTACGCCCGTTGAACTATACGAATATATTTATTAAATATATTTATTAAATGTATTTATGAAATTATTTTCAGTTTTCAATAGAGAGATGCGTTAAGCAAGCTCATTTTGGGTGACGTTTTCTAACAACAAACTTTGCAAATCGTTGCTTAGCAACGACGGTTGTTATTAACATGGCGGAATAAATTGCATCTCAAATTAATAAGTATTTTAATATATTTGTATATATCTAAAATATTACAAATATGAGAAAAAAAGTATCCTATGTTCATCCCGAGACTCTCAAGTATCTCTATATGAGTATTTCATCACAATTAAATTAGCGGTTTGGCCCTGATTGCGTAAAAGACAGACAGACAGACAGAGTTACTTTCGAATTTATAATATAGGTATGGATGTATGTACTTAGTAATAAAAATATAATGATAAATATATGTTTTTAATTATATCATTAAAATATTTTAATAATTGTGAATGTCATATGCCAGTATAAAGTAGTATAATAAACAAAATTTATAGCTATAGTTAGCTATATTAGATATAGTTGTATTAAATATAAATATTACGGATCCGACCAAAGTCCATTAACGGAAAAAATGTTTTTATAAGATTTTATTACAAAGTTTCTTAGAACTATCTTTAATATTTTTTTAAATATACGTATATAGAGACTTATGATTATAAATACCAGCTTCGTTTACAACCATCAAAAAAATGATAAATTAAAAATCAAATTCAATTAATTGTATTTAGATTGCGTGGAGCGGGAGCGCAAGCGTGCGAATGTAAACGCGACGGTCGTGGGTTCGATTCCCGCTCGAGAAAATGAAATAATTATTTATATTGATATTATCATTTCTTCCTCTGGTATCGAGGCAAAGCTCAGTATTGAGCTCCGTTCTATAGGTACGTAATGCCTCCAGAATTGGGCCAAAAGTAGGGAACGGAGTATCTTAAGGTTCCCTTCAATTTATATTTTTCTCCTTTATTACTATAGCTGAGGCAAAAGACTTAGCAACAGCCATACTAAAGTGTTTTCCACGTGTTTACATAATCGTCACCGTTTACCTTGACGTCGGATTCGCACTTCAGTATGTATATATATTATTTTATATAGCATTGTCACGAGAAGCTCTATCATATATTTTCGACTATAAAATTATGTTATACTAGCGGCCCGCTCGCGGTTTCACCCGCGTGAACTATGTTATTATTAATTTCTGTCTCCATGACTACGTCCTAGTGACGTCTATGCAAAATTTGAGACTCCTAGCATTTGTAGTAATGAAGTTTCAGACAAACTTTCAACCTCAAATACAACCTCTTAGAAGTCGAATATTGCAAGTTCCCGTCTTAGCGAGCACCTACGTCCTATAAGTGACTCCTATGCAAAATGATATTGAGATTCCTAGCACATGTAGTTTTTGAGATTTCGTGATAAGTGTAACCTTTCGATTTTATATATATAGATAGATTATTGATTTCTCTAGAAACAAAATATAATTAAAATATTCAAATTCAATTCAATCACTACTCTAAACTAATCTCAATTTTCAAATATGAAGGGGAACGGAAGTGCCTTTTTCTTCAAACGCTAGGTTCCCATGATCCCTCTGCCTACCCTGCTATATGCGGGATACAGCGTGAAGCTAAACTTTCAAATAAAAAAAACGTTTTTTCTTAAAAAAAAACATGATTCACTTACGTTAGTTTTGTAAGCAAATATTACAGAATACACGGATGATTCAATATCGTACTCGTATGTTTGAGAAAGGCTTTCAAATCCGGCTTACAATAGGATATGAGCTGGAATTGCCAAATTGTTAAAAGGAATAAGATGAAAATGTTAAAACTACTACTTAGAATATAAAACTTAATAATAAACGATTAAAATTCGACTTGTTTTTGACTTTGTTCAAATTGGAATAAAAATTATAATATTAATTATATGCTAAAATCAAAGAACCCAAGCTAAATTTCATAGCTGGTGCTTAATATATGAGTCTACTCTTACATCCTCTTAACGGCATCTGGTTCTTTTCATCCTGCTTTGCAGGAAAAGTCTGCATAGCAGTATAGGCATGAGTAACCCGTAGTATTAAACACTATTCACTTTCCACCCAATTTTCAAAGAAACAGAAATCAACGACTACCAAAAGAGAAACGAATATAATTGAAATACATTTATTCTTCCGAGTGGAGATTGAACCTATAACCATCAAACAATCTCCCACTGCGCCACGACGCCTTCATTACTACAGGTAAATTAAAGCATTTTGAAACTACCAACTTCAGCTATTTGAAGTATTGACAGGTTTTGTATTAGAGTTTAAATAGAAGTTCCAGCACGCTATTTCATAAATAGGCTTCATTTCGTAGTAACTATTTCAGTTTGCAAGGCTGACTAAACGGAAATTGCTGGAGTATATTTTTATATTTGAGGCCGTGCTGGCATTGGGGCACAAGGGTTTGACTGTAACGCGACGATTGTGGGTTCGATCCCAACTTGCGATAAGATCCGTCAATCATCACGCAAAGCCTCCAGAATTCGGTGGATAGTGGTTAACGGAAGTGTCTTAACACTAGGTTCCCATGTTTCCTCTGCGTACCCTGTCATGGGGAACATCGTGAAATGAAAAAAAAAATACTATAAATAATTTACATGCTACGAGCTTGGTACAATTTAATTGACTCTACAATAATCGCGTGCTAAGTGAATTTTAACGCAACGCGACGCGGTCCCTGATAGAATCATTTATCTTATGTCATGGTTTCCGAGACCTTCGTGGCGCTGGGGTTTGTAACGACGGTTGTGAGTTCGATTCCCACGAGATATGGTGGAGTCGATTCGGTGGATAGTGGGAAGCGGGGTGTGATAACACTAGGTTATATAAACTAAATACTATAAACAAGAAGTTTCCTTCTACAGAACACCTAGCTGCATACAAAAAACTGCGTAACATTTGCAACAGAATGTGTAGGGATGCTAAACGCCGTTACATTCATAGCTCTATTCAGAATCTCTCTCAAGCGCAAGTTTGGAGATTCTTAGAGTCACTTGGGGTGGGTAATACCACTGATACTAATTCTGTATCAATGTGTCCACATCACTTAAATTCTTTTTTTACTACTCCACCTTTAAAAGTTAGCCCCAAAATAAAATCTGAAACACTTACGCTTCTATCTAAAATTGACCTACCTGACTCTGCTCCCTTTTCATTTAAAACGGTTACTGAGGATGATGTCAGGAAGTATATCAAATCTATTTCCACTAAAGCCATTGGTAGTGACAGTCTAAGTCTCGACATGATCCTTCCTGTGTTGGAAAGCATTATAACAGTGGTCACCCACATATTAAATTTTTCACTGACATGTAATGTTTTTCCAGCTCAGTGGAAAAAGGCCTGTGTCGTTCCTATACCTAAAACTTCCAACCCCACCTGTGTCACTGAATATCGTCCCATATCTATACTTCCAATCCTATCCAAGGTCCTTGAGTCCATCGTAAATGATCAACTTTACTCTTTCCTTTCCTCCAATAA
>JAEBDU010007121.1:0-13709 GCA_016802625.1 Heliconius numata | reverse complement strand
CTTAAAATCATAAAATAAATTAATTTTTAACAAAAAGAAAAACCGACTTCTAACAACGAACTAAAAAGTGAAAAATAATTTTACAAAGATTTTATAATTTTGAAGTCGGTGTCAAACTACTGCTACAACAACCTTACTACAATATCTAATTACTAATCCTGTTTGTTTTACTTGGCACCGACTTCAAAATTATAAAATCTTTATAAAATTCGGTTAAAAATTAATTTATTTTATATATAGATAAGTAAAATGTAGTTTATAAAAAGAAGAAAGATTTCAAAAAGAGTGATCTATCAGAAAAGTGCCTTGTTCTCTAAAAGATAAGATTTTCAAAAAAAAAGAAAACTCAACTCAAATGAAAATTATTATCATTTAGTCATCTATAGGTATATATAAAAGGACTTGTCCTCACTGACTGAGGTAAGACGCACGCACAGCCGTAACCGCTGTGCGTAGAAACGTGAAATTTGGACAGATATTTACTTTCGTAATCTGGACATCCACTAAGAAGGGATTTTAAAAAATTTTAACCCTAAAGGGGTAAAATAGTGGTTTAAAGTTTGTATGGAATAAAATTTAAATCGGCACCAATTTTTATAAAATTAGAAAATTAGATTTTTAAAAGTATGTAATTGAACACGTCATCGTTTTCTAGAATTCTCCCCCTAAGGGTGCAAATAAGGGGTTGAAAGTTTGTATTGAAAAATTCTTAAATCGCCACCGATTTTTATAAAATTTGATATTTAGACTCTTAAAAATATTTCATTGAACACATGTTTCATGGGTTATTAGAATTCACCCTTAAATACGCAAGCGAAGCTGCGCGCGTCCGCTACAATAATAATTAGATAGTTAAGCAAAGGCTCTCTGTAGTAGCTGAGCAGCTTCTATAGTGTTCATATTCATACTTCATAGCGCACTGTGTAACAACCGCTTGTTTTAGATGTCACATTACTACAGTGAAACTGCATTCACTATGAGATGCATTTAATTTCGTTAGGTATGTTACTAAAGAGAATTCGTAGGTTCCAATCCAGAATTAGGAAATCTAAATAGCTTAAACTTTTATTTAAAAATCTTCCGTCATTGAGTGACTGATAGATAGTGCATATACGAATTTACCAGTAGTTTTATGTTCAGACATTAAAATAAATTTGGCATATAGGTTCCCAGAAGAGTGTAGATTGCATGCATTAAAAATAAGAACAGTGTCAATATGCTTTACTTAAATAACTACCTAAAATGCAGGGTATATAAGATGCAGGGTAAATATTTCTACACTATTTAAGACTATTCTGATTAAATTTGATTAATCAAACTATACTTAACAATATCTCTATGGCAGGGTAAGCAAAGGGAATCTAGTCCTAATTCTGGAAACATTGGACGGCCACTACTCATAGCATATTTGTAACTCTGGTGACGCATAGCATCGAGTCTCGCCACTCAACAGGCAATGGATCGAGAATTCGTTGGAAATTAAGGATCGGAAGTTTCTTAATATCTATGAAGGTTTCCTCTGGTTAGCCTGCTATGTGCGGGATACACCATGAAGCTAAAAAAACTAATAAAACATAATATCCTCCTTATCCTATTTACTTCATGCACGCATCTTAAAATGAAATTCGTTTAAGGCAAGCGGGGAAAATATCAAAGCCTCTAGGAGCTACTTTGCGATATACTCGTATGCATGTAAATGTTCGGGGATATTAAACGTAAATGTTTGAGCGCGGGCAAAAATCCAAATTGAAACATGTGATAAAAATAGGCACCGAATATACCAGTATGTAGGTATATATGAGAAGATGGGAAATGTGTGGTGTAACAGCTGTACAGCTGCTAGTTAAAGTTAATTAAATTTGCAATTTTTGTTCAGGCCATCGTGGGGCAGAGAGACAGTTAAAATTATGGTTGTGGATTCGATTCCCACCGGAGGGAATGATTATATGTAAATTATCATCCATTTACCCACTTTGACAGTTAGTGTGGCGTTTAGTTTTGCCATTCAACCTGTAATATTGAGAAAATAGGGCGAGAATTGGGAATGAGAGTGTCTCAACACTACTGATATTGCTTTTTTAAATTTATTATTTTCATACTATAAGGGTACAATTTCATTAAGCTCTAGTAAAAAACAAATACATAGATACATATATAAAATATTAGTCATATAAAAACACATATTATTGTTCCATTTTCCCTGGTATTGATTGCAAGCCATTGAATGGTGGCGCGATTCGTTTTGACAGAAGGGACTTTGATTTACCGACAAAGCTTTCCCATTGATTCAAAAGACCTCGGCTTGAAAAGGAGAGCTTGGCGTACAAATCAAAAATGGGTAGAGGATGATAACTAATTGAGTGAATAGAGAATAATGTCATACTTCCTTTTGGAAAATGATTGCCTTAATGCTAGTAATTTCTATTTATTTTATTGATATTTACAACTAATGTGATTTTTTTTTGTTATTATATATATTTAGTCTGTTAAGGAGGCTGTGGCGCAACAGTGGAACGTCTTACTGGCAACGCGTTGTCGTGGGTTCGTTCCCAATCGGGGAATGAATTATGTATTTAATATTTTATGCGGGATACAGATAAAATGGAATTAAATTTTTGATAAAACTAAAATAGATAGTCAGTTCTAATCTAAAGTATATACATAAATTTAAACACGTTCACCTCATAATAAACCAAATGCTATATAATAACGTAAAAAAACTGATTTACGCCTTACATAATCCAAAAAGGCCCGCATTCGCCCCGAGTTATCGGCTTTGACTGTTAGCGCGCTGAGATACCACGTAGCTATTGTTATTTAAATTTGCATTGTATTGAAAATAATCATAAATTATATTTACAACGATGCTTTTTATATCATTTTTATCCCTTTTTATATAACATTTTTTATGGAAAGGGTTGATATTTTATGTTTGAAGTCATTGGTGTAGATGTAACGTGATTGTATTTCAAATTATGATTGCGAGTTCCAAATCCGTTTGATTAAAATAAATTAAATTAGTTTCAGTTTTAGTAGGCAGAGGGAACCTAGTGTTAAAAAACTCCATTTCCACTTTCCGCCCCAGTTTTCGCGATGGTTGAAGACGGAATTGACCGCAGCACTTTGTCTTTGTGTTAGAGTGATGGCATCTAACAGTAGGTTCCCTGTACCTACTCTGACTGTACGACGTGAAACTAAATAAAGAAAAATATTTGTTATTTTTTTCTTACGTTTCTTTATATAATATAAATATTACTATGCCAATAACACTAGTTCTCACAGCTCCTCTATCATTAACCTGGCTAAATTTTAAATTCTAAAACATGACATAAAAAAAAAAGACTGAAACACCTATTTTGTACTGTTAAAGAAACTCGAACGTGATTAAAAGTAACCTCAGAGTCGGTGCCTCCGATGTAATGCAACCACAATACCCACTTCGGTTGACCCCAGCTCGGTTGTATAAAATAGACTTCTATTTTTACTATTGCAGTTCTTACTATAGGGGATTGTTAAACAGGATAAAATTGAAATTGTTATATAATATGGTGAGGTCTTTATGTTTCTGAAAAAAAAAATATATTTAAAGGTGTGATACGTGTAGCTTCAAATTTCGTGGAGCATTTTTTAAAATATTAGTTTAAATTGACATGCAATCTTTTGCTAACTCAACATGAAATTGATTTATATCTGGTTATAAGAAAAACATGATTTTTCAAATTGTTACATATTGCCACAGATTTTGCAATTTTTATTAATGAGATATATTACTACTATATTACAAGATCTTTTAATTTTACGATTTTACATTTCTGTTTTCTTTTTTTGTATCCCGCATCTGGCAAGGTGGGTCAGAGAGAGTGAGTTCCTGATTCCGATGAGTGGTGATTCCGTCCATAATGGGAACATTAAGACGCTTCCGTTGCCCACTTATCGACGTATTCTAGTAGAATTTCGTGATGAGTAACTGATTTCAACTTGAACTTGAACAGTCTTGTTATCAGAGCGAGGAAATGAAAAGGCATTTAATATTTCATGTCCTCGGGTTGGAATCGAACCACCAACCCTTTGCGTTTACAGTCGCAGTTTGCGCCATGATTGGTCTTTTCACTTCTTCGTTTTATCACGACGGGGAAATGGATGGAAAGCCATTCTCAATAGTATTAGCTATGCATCGGAAGTTCAAAGACTAGATTGAGTCACTGCGGGAGGACGTTTTAAATATTTTAGACAATCCGCTATACTGCGGTTCCTTTTCTAAGCACGTTGGGATAAATAAAATATGAATCAGACTTGGGGTGACGCTTTGCGGTACGTGGATTTTGTAAAATTAAAAAAAGCATATATTGATATAGGATTTACGTATTTGTTTTTAAGTAGAAAAGAAGAGAAACTAGACAGAAAGTAAAAAGCCGGTCATATGCTTGTCGGATTCGCATATTGAGGGTTCCGTATCTATTTTAGGATTGTATGTTGACAGGAAGTGCAATCAACAAAACTTCGGGACGGAAAGTACCCTATAGGTTTTTATTACACCACGAATTTCATACAAAATGCAGCAAAAAAGAAAAACGCTCGTGTCCTTTGATTGTGTTGAATTAGAAGTTTAATTTTCCTAAATATTGATACATCCACGAGATCTTGAGATAAATGCTCTTGATGGACGGACAACAATCCTATCCTATCCTATAAGGATTCCGTTTTTTACTTTTGAGATATGGAACCCTAAAAACTAAATTAAAAAAAACGATTAAAATCTATATGCGTTTATTTATTTATATATATAAATTAATTTCTCAATCAACCTTGTTATGTGTGGTAATATTTTTTAATTTTTTAAATGATGTGTGATAATAACAAAACTACCCTCAAGCAAGCAGCTCCAAATATTTCTCAATTAAATTGAAGGCACAATGCTTACAAAGTAACAATGTGGATGGGAAAAGGCGAAACTGAATAAACCATACGCTCCCCGGCGACTGGGATTGTAGTTAATTAAAGTTATGTACACAAAAGCGACGTTGTAATATATCTTTCAGATAAGTTTGCATACTAACTTGTCTTATGTATTGTTAACTAAGGGTGGGATTTGATTAAACATATTAGCTTGTATGTATATTTGCTCAATTAAATGGATTATTGTAATCTTTATTTGTTTTGAAATTGTTAGAATAGTCCACTTTTTAACATGGGCTCTATACCAAGAAGAATTACAGGCACCTGCAGCATTTTTGTTGTTGATGTCGATGTAGGAGAGTAAGACGAGTCTCAAGTCTGAGATCAATCTTGAGATACCGTTCATAGATATAGAGATTTATAAGTACAGGCCGAAAAGTAAATACTAATATGTTTATATTCTTACATTCCTTTCTATTCTCTATTAGATTTTTGCACAAAAATGTGTGAGTATGATTTATATGTATACTAGTGGGCCCGGACGCGGCTACGCCCGCGAAAATATAAGCCTAAATAATTAAAATAAGTTAAAAAAATAATAATAAGTGGAGATTTATTATTAGAAAAAATATTTGAGTAACCGAAATGAACAAACAAAAGAAGTAAAAGTAACTAAAGGAAATTCTTAATATTAGAAAAAGTACCTAAAGTTTGCCGTGCGCGCGCACTAAACATTTTTCTATATTAAATAATTATTAATTTTTGCGAACAATATTAAATAAAATCCCAAATGATTAAAATTACAATATTTTAAGTGTATAACATCGGTATAGATAACCGAACTGAGATAAATTAATTATAAGCAGCAAATAATTACATAAAAATTAACAGTAATTCGAAAATATATAAAAATTTACAAAACCATCAAAGTCATCTGCCCGTTCGCGTCGGTCACACTATACCACTCGTAGGCTAGGTCATTGGGAATCAGTGACATCTCCTTAATTATTTATTAGAATGTTATACAGTAAATTATAATTTCAATCCAGATGAAATGCTAAAAGTGACTATTATATTTATTTTCATAAGGATGAATATCAAATTATAGAAATCATCTAATTTTTGTTAATGTATACAAATCTATATCGGCGCGCGCCATGTATGCATTAAGCAAACTCACTTTGGGTGACGTTTTCTTAAAACAACAAACTTTGCAAGCCGTTGCTTAGCAACGCGTAGCGACGATTGTTATAAACATGGCGGAATAAATTGCATGTCAAATTAATTATTTTAATATATTGGTATATATCGAAAATATTGCAAATATGAGAAAAAAAAAGTATCCTATGTTCATCCCGAGACCCTCAAGTATCTCTATATGTGTATTTTATCACAATTAAATTAGCAGTTTGGCCCTGATTGCGTAAAAGACAGACAGACAGACAGACAGACAGACAGAGTTACTTTCGAATTTATAATATAGGTATGGATAAGGTATACATTTAAAAAAAAATCTAAATTTCCTTCCGTTTTCATTTTACTCTGAAAAATAATGCAAATAAAAATAAAACAATTAAATACATTAACAAACCTCAAAAACATAACAGAAGTCACAAGCTTTTATGAGTTACAATGAAGTGCTTAAATAGAAATATTAAATTCATAATTGTTTCACGATTACAGTCTATTACTTAGCGAACAGCTGACTATGTAGTAAAGTGTACGTCACTGCGTGAGTTGCGAATTAAATTGTTTGAAATTATTATACAAAAGTTTGAATTTTCCTCAATTTATTAATATATTTAATGCTAACCTTGACTTTGTACAGAAAATGTTTATTCATAATAAGCATTTATTTTTTCTATACTTTCAGAATCTAAAATATAAAAAGAAGAAATTATCAAACAAACTATTTTTGCCTTGAGAAGAACGAATGTAACAGAAATTACTCGAAGATTTACTCGAATAACTGGTAGCCGTTGGAGGAGAAAGAGGAGGAAGAGTGGCAGCTATGAATCGAAAGACGTTCATTGGGTCTGCCCAATGAATGGCTCTTCACGAAGTGAAAAAACGATCTGGTCAAGGTAGCAGTAAGTCGTTGTATGAAAGGAGAGCAGGGTCAATTCATTTGGAGATCTTTAGGGAAGCTTGTGGACATCAAAGGGCTGATGATGAGGTAAGAAAGTTTTTGGATGAGAATGAATTCCGTATTCAATTTTTCTATTATTTTAGTTGTTTCCTGTGTTTTATCTTGCTAACAATAGGCTTGTTGGTCTAGTGACAATGATTGCCAAGATAGAATTCGTATGCTCGGACCATTTATAGGAAATATTTATTAAATAAACATAAACATACATGCAACTGTCATGCTGAGCTAGCTTGTGATCACTGGACCGTATGTTGTTCAAAAGTTGGCCAACGATATTTATTTACTCTCTTTATAACGACGTCTACTTGCTTATATTGTTACTATTTTTAATATAATTGCTTATTTTTGGGATTTCGTACCTCATAAGGAAGAAACAGAATTCTTATAGAAACACTTTGTTGTCCGTTTTCCATCTGATTCTAGAGACCGTCAATTCGAGAACCATGTGTTTAGTGCTTTTTAGATATTTATTGTTACCTTCACACATCGCTAAAGTTGGAAATTAAAGAAAATATTTTTCCCAATTGTGAAACTATCTATAGCACTATCTACACTCGCGGTGCTATCAGCAGAAAAGTATATTAGTATATTTAAAGAAATATATCATATAAAAAATATAGATATTCCTTTAAGGCAAATAAAAGCAACTTCACAGTCCATACATTTTATTACTGAAAACAATACAAGCCGTAAACTCAGTACATATTTTCATTAAAGTATTAAGAAGTTAGGCCAGAAGTTAAAGCGAAGTGTGAAGTAGGACATAAAAACAACTTCTTTTATAGCACATAAACAAGCGAGGGTCCCACATCTAAAAGATTGCTCTCGCCAAGAAATATTGTCACCCTCATTGGTTGGGTGCCCAACCGTAAATACTTACGTGGAAAACAAATGTTGCTGGGTGGCCGTGGACGTTGTTTTATATTAGTTTTCCAATGCGGTGCAATTGGCACTTGGATCCATGGAATTTCGGTCGTGAAAACGGTCTTTAAAATATGAATGTAGCGAGATTAAGAACATGTGATGATGATTTCAGATCTCGCTAATTTTCATATTTTCTAGAAAAAGTTTTTTTCTTTCTTAAGTATGGAATAAAACTTTTAAAATTTTATTCTCGGTTAACTTTTCAACTCCCACGAGGAGTTGAAAAGTGTTATATTGACTGCGGAGTGGGTCTCAAAGTACAGTATATATTAGTTATTTCAATATTTTCACTCTCCGCTTTCCATTTAATCCAGGGATTGTACGTTGAGTAGCAGAACTCAACCCCTTTATTTGTTTACCAGAGCGGAGAGCTAAAATAATTCACTTGTTTAAGTGAATTCCTCCAGTTAATGAACTTTTTAAACAAGGAAGCCATCAAGATCCCTATTTTTAGCATTACCTTTCATAAGTAACTAAAAAAATAAATTGGTTAGACAAGTTTTAATTGGATATTTATATAAGTTTAGAGAACAAGAAGCCGCTGTCAGTGTTAAAAGGAAAAGTTCATATAACAAGTGTTTAAACTATCAAGAGACTCCTAAACTAACATGTCCCCACTTGATGTGATAAAGGCTGAGTCAATCTTTCACCTAATGAAGCTTAAGTTCATGTTCAATACTCATCTATTTTAACGTCAAGCTAGTTTTCCTCGCTTTTCAAGGCTCTTGCAATAGTGGTAAGGAAAAAGAGAGTATGAATTGGCCTTTTTTTCCGTTCCCATGAAGACATTACCGCTTTCTACTTTTCGTCGAATTCTAGGTTTATTCGAGGCTTTGCATACTAACTAACAGGGCGAGGAAATGAAAATATTAAAACTTCATTCCCCCGAATTGGTATCAAACTCACAACCGTCGCGCTTACAGTTGCACGCTTGTTCCCCAGTGCCACGACGGCCTCGAGTTTCGTTCAGATTCTCTCGGTAGAACTGGTCTTATGGGACTTAGAAAGTTGAAATATGAATGAAAGTTGAAGAAGTAGGAGATGTACAATGTAGGGGAACAATAAGAGAGAATTTTTTGAAATTCCTATGGGGACGAGAAATAACGAGATTTTCCGTTTTAGTCCGCGCAAACCTGTGGCCAAGCGACTATAACTTTATATAAGCAAGAATAAGTAAAAAAAAATCAGCTGCACGCTGTATCCCGCACATACAAGGCAGATAGCGGGAACCTAATGTTAAGACATTCCGTTCCCCACTTTCCGCCGTAAAATAAACATATCCCCCAAAAATATATTTCTATTATGCATTCACAGCATCGCGTGGGTTGCACAGGCGTATATATTACCAGTCGAGCCGCGGGAATTTACGGCCTCGTAAATACTGTATGGATCACCAGTTGAATTTCAGTGCGTGTCAGCTTCCATAATTTGTTGGAATGTTTTTATGTGTGGCTCTCGACAAATTCACCGCCAGGATTATTTGTTTACATATTTATTATTAACTAGATTTAACTTGTGGCTTCTCGTCCTTGTTCTAATATCAATTATTAATTAAGACAATTGTTTAGAAGACATGGTTGATTTTAAGTGCTAGAGGTAATTCTAATTAGTACGTTTATAGTGGGTATATCAAAACGAGTTTTGATCTTGGGCTCTATCCTCATTAAACTATCCAATACAAAAGAAAATATAATTTTAAAGCAGTAGTTCTTGAGGTTAGCGCGTTGAACCCGACAGACTCTTAATATTATTGGTACAAATAACAAAATTAAAAATTCTATGTATAATTAAAAATAAAATATGATTTCCAAAAAATATATTGCTATTTCTTAGCCATTTATATGTTCGAGGTTTCATAGTAGGTAAACTAGAATACCGGTGAACAGGTTATTTACGACGTTGTAAAGCATAGCGTACCGACAGACGATCTACCACAATACGTACTCTATTTTGCCTATATATTATCCACGTCGAATACATTTGAATAGGAATTTAAATATATACATATATAGCTGATCTTTTTTACAATCATTTAGTTGCAGAATAATAGTATATCTTAAATATTATATGTAGAATACATAATGAGTTTCAGTGCCTCATTTTTCGCCGAAGTCTGAAGGCCTTGCGTGTTGAGTGGCGGAACTCAACGCTGCGCTCTTCCTGGATACCAGAGCGAAGGAATGAAAATATATATTTCATAATAAACAAATATTTCATTTCCTCGAGTGGGGATCGAACCCACAACCAGTCGCATTTACGGTCACACTTTGTACCCATGGGCCACGGCTGGCTTCATTATTCCTTTAAACAACCATAATAACGAATTATCCCTAAATAAACATAAACAAAGAACTATCTGGGCAAAAACGCTAACGTCATTTTGCAATCAATTGCTTGGTAATTTGATAGAATACTTGAAGGGGGCTTCAAACATCAGGTACGTTAGCTAACTTTGTTGGTATCAGCGTCGAGCTCATGCCAATAGGTTTATGAGGTGTTCTGTATGGTACAAAGGAAATTTGTTATGTTGAAAAATTAATATTAATAAATTAGAGATTTTTTAATTTCAGTTTTTAAAGATATGTATAATAATTATGTTTCTGAAACTGTTACGTGTACGTTTAACTGTTGGACTTAAAAAGTTATAATTTTGGCTATAGGAGATTACTTCTCAAAGTTCCTACGAAAACTAGAAACAACGAAATATTCTTTTTTTTTTCATCTTTCTGCTATATCTGCACCTAGGAGGGTAGACAGAGGGAACCTAATGTTAAAGCACTCCGTTCCCAACTTCATCGGTGTTGTAAATATAAAAATTATGAACGAAAATATATATAAAAAAAAATCAGCTTCATGAAGTATCCCACACACAGCAGGGTAGGCAGAGGGAACCTAGTGTTAAGACACTGCGTTCACCGTTCCCGTGCAGTCACTCCTTCTGCTTCAACGTCACGTGTGGATTGAGACTTTTATAAATGTGAATTAAATAAGTAAAATTGCAAAATTTTCGACAATCAATATTAACCTTTGAAGCTATAATTAATTCGCTGATAAAATACGATAAGAAGTTTAATTACATTTAAAATCAAAACTATTTGAGACTAGTAAATCGCGGCACGGTTTGATAGCGTCTGGCTTTAAATGTGATAAACATAAAATAACCATCATAGTCCCCCACTATTGTATGAATCGTCCTTCAATGTCTTAAAAATTGGGCCGAAAGTGGGGAGTGGAGTGTCTTAAAATTCCCTCTCTCACTGGTTCCATTTATCGTCTACGGGAAGGAGCGTGAAGCTGTTTTTTGTTAAATAATCCAAAGGTGTTGTACGCATAGTTCGTTACACCTTCGATAGCTCAGTTGGTAGAGCGGTGGACTGTAGCTGGTTAAATTGTCATCCATAGGTCGCTGGTTCAAATCCGGCTCGAAGGAGTGTTATTTCTTTTATATTTCTCAATATCACTTCTTATACCTATTAATATTTTCTAAGTTATTTTCTATGCTTTATAACTAAGTTTTGTTTACCTTACGTTCCATTGTTTTATTTTTTTTACTCCAATTTGATAATCAAAACGTGAAAAGTTTATTGATATTATTAAATTAAATAAAGTAGGGTTAAAAAAGAAATAAATTTCAAACATGGCGGCTTAATAAAAAAAGTTTATTAACTATATACTTTATGTTTTAACGATTGAGGATTAGTACAAGGCCACTTTATCGCATAAATCGGGAAGAAAAATTAATATTGCCGGCACAATTATGCGGAGCTCGGCTCTAAAGTATGAAATATTATGAAATTCCTCGTGCCTTCCATTATAGTTTAGTTGAAAGAGTAAATAATAAAAGGTTTTTATAAGAACAATTTGCCTTTAGCTTGTAATATTTTTATTTTAAAAGAAAAATATAGGTATTTACTCGCGTAAAAATAATCGTTTCAGGTCAAAACAAAGCGCGGCATTCGGTTCCGCCACTCAACACGCAATTCCTCGAGAATTTGACGGAAAGTGGGGAACGGAAATTGAGTTTTTAACATCAGGTTCCCAGGTTTCATCTGCTTTCTCTACTAGGTGGCTACAAGCTAAAATAAATAACGAGTATCTCATACTGCGGCATTGAGTTTCGCCACTCAACACGCAATACCTCGAGATTTCGACGGAAACTGGGGAACGGAAGTATCTCAACGGAAACGAAGTATTTTAACACTTGGTTCCCAGGTTCTCTCTTCCTACACTGTTAGCTAGATATAGGCTAAAAAATATATTTTCTCATACTGCGGCACTAGATACGAATAATAAAAAAAAAAAAACACTTATAAATATATTTTTTGAGCAAGCATTTTTTGATCTCATGCAAGAGGTAAAGCAGTTTTTTTCTTTTTTTTTTATGTTTGTTTGTTTGTTCGCGCAAAGAGCCGGATGGAGCTTCCCGCTTCGCAAGTTTGTTAAAATAACAAGCCACCCGCGTCAGCTTTTACTAATAACACTATATTTTCATACAAACTATACTATGTCTTTTTAGTAATATTTTGTTTTAATTATGAATAATGTGCTATTTAGGGTTCCGTACTGAAATGGTAAAATGAGACACTATTAGTAAGACTCTGCTGTCTGTCCGTCTGTCACCTGGCTCTTGAATTATAAAAATTAGATAGTTGAAATTTTTACAGATGTACTTCTGTAGCCGATCTAACAACGAATATTAAGGAAATTAAATGAAATAAATATTTAAGGGATCAATTCAATTCGGAAAAAAAAATCGTTTGTTGTCGGTTCCCATACTTTCCTCATATTCTTACACCTTGCACCACCAACACACGGACGTACTTTGTACTCAACTCACTAATTAGCTTGTATTGTTTCGCGTGTGTTAATTAAACTTCACCCGCGTAGTTCCTATGACATTAGAGATCATTGGAGATAAGATTCTCTTTGTGTTGCTCTGTTTAGATAGCTGTCTTAATATATTGTTTACGGAGAAAATAGAGTTTTATTGACTTTTTTTTAGTCACTTTTCTTGATTTTTTTAGCTTTACGCTGTATCGCACATATGGCAGAATTGATAGACTTAGTGTCAAGATACTCTGTTGTTTACCCGGCGTTAATTTTCGGATCCGGTTTCCGGAACTCAACGCTGTGTTTTGCCTTGTTGACAGAGCGAGGAAATTAAATTAACTCGATGTTTATAGTAGCACGCTTGTGTCCCTGCACTTTGACTGGACAGGTATGCCCTGCAATATGCTTAATAACTGTTAAGCTGAAAAAATTACCTAATTAATTAGAATATTAAACTCGTAATTTCTCCACTTGTATCCAATCAAACCATCATCATTTTATATTAAATTAGACAAGACGGTAGCACAAACGCTTTGCCTCCAATATAACCTGTACTAACTGCCAATTAATTAATTAATCAACTTGACTAGCGTAGACTGCTCTTTGACTAAAGCTAGATTGTATGGCACATTTGGGTCTACCTAATTCTAATACCTATATGTTATTGATATAACACTAATATCGTCATCTCATTCCTACTTACCATTAAAATGAAGGAAATTAAAAATACCTAAGCAAATGAACATTTTAAGAGTTATTCTCAAACCAGTTCTTAAACTTGAAAGTGAAATAAAAGAATAAAGTTCCAAATACTTTCTTCCATGGGGCCTTAGGGACCGCGATTGTGAGTCACTGATGAACAGACACACTAATGTGCGAAACGTTTGTGATATAACGACACAAGTTGCTA
>JAEBDU010007113.1:0-11743 GCA_016802625.1 Heliconius numata | reverse complement strand
TACGCAATCAGGGCCAAACCGCTAATTCAATTGTGATAAAATACTCATATAGAGATACTTGAGGGTCTCGGGATGAACATAGGATACTTCTTTTTCTCATATTTGTAATATTTTCGATATATAGCAATATATTAAAATAATTAATTTGACATGCAATTTATTCCGCCATGTTAATAACAATCGTCGCTACGCGTTGCTAAGCAACGGCTTGCAAAGTTTGTTGTTTTAACAAAACGTCACCCAAATTGAGTTTGCTTAATGCATACATGGCGCGCGCCGATATAGATTTGTATACATTAACAAAAATTAGATGATTTCTATAATTTGATATTCATCCTTATGAAAATAAATATAATAGTCACTTTTAGCATTTCATCTTGATGCAAATTATAGTTTACTGTATAACATTCTAATAAATAATTAAGATGTCACTGATTCCAAATGACCTAGCCTACGAGTGGTATAGTATGTCCGACGCGAACGGGCAGATGACTTTGATGGTTTTGTAAATTTTTATATATTTTCGAATTATTATTACTTTTTTATGTAATTATTTGCTGCTTATTATTAATTTATCTCAGTTCGGTTATCTATACCGATGTTATATACTTAAAATATCGTAATTTTTATCATTTGGAATTTTATTTAATATTATTCGCAAAAATTAATAATTTTTTAATATAGAAAAATGTTTAGTACGCGCGCACGGCAAACTTTAGGTACTTTTTATAATATTAAGAATTTCCTTTAGTTACTTTTGTTTGTTCATTTCGGTTTCTCAGATATTTTTTCTTATAATAAATCTCCACTTATTATTATTTTTTAACTTATTTTAATTATTTAGGCTTATATTTTAGCGGGCGTAGCCGCGTCCGGGCCCACTAGTATGTATATAAATGATATTAGGTTACAATATTCCTAGATAGTATTTAATAATAATAATATTTAATAATTCCATTTATTCGCTCTGGTAAAGACGCAAAGCTCGTCGTTGTGCGTGCATTCATCACGCAATGCCTAAAGAGTTCACCTAAAATTGGGGAAGTATTTAAATGGTAACAGAGTATCTTAGCACTAACTTCTCAGGCTCCCTCTGCCTTCGCTTAGTTTATAGCATCGATGCTTACGAAGTTTGTAGTATGGTCCATTGGAAAACTGGGCGGAAAGCTTATGTATACAGGTCATCTCTGCCTACCCTGATAAGCAAGAATAAGCGGGAAAGAGCGTGAGTTTGAATTCCATTTAGAATAATCTTTACATGTATCCGTTTCTCCATCTACCCAGCTATATTCTACTTTTAAAGACTAAGCGAGCTGGTGGCGTAACTCAACGCTGGGCTTTCAAAATTTTTTTTTACCTATAGGTGCATCCACCAAATGCGGTTGTTTCTGGAACCACTCAATAATAGAATCTATGTCCTCTTGCAGTATGCTTTCTTTGAACCCCAACTCCTTACGGATCTGGAGACGCTCATCATCACTTGTTGGATAGAATGGGTGTTGATCTTTGATATGCATCTGCAAAAAGAAAACTTGAGTAAACTGTAGCATATGAACATATGCAGAGTTTGGAGCGCGGTTGTGGGTTCGATTACCGATCGAGGAATTAGTGAAATATTTACTATTTTCATTTCCTCCTTCTGGTAACGGGGCATAGCGCGGAATCTCCAAGATTGGAAGGATATAGGTGGAAATATGAGGACAGAAATGTTTTAAAGGGAACAGAGTCTTTTAATAGTATGTAGGTTTTCAGTGTTCCTTTTGTCTACCTTGATATATGCGAGGTAGAGTATGAAGCTAAAAAATATATTAAATTAAATAAAATTACTCTTTTTTCTGTAAAATTAATATATCTATGTACATAAAGTTATTAGGAGCGATGATTTCAATAAGAATAATTTTAATGTTTTTTTTTTATAATAACTCTAAAATTTATTTTATGGATGGTTTTGGACACTTTTTCCAAAAAATTAATAGATTTAATATATTTTTTTATTTAATATTTATTGACAAATATTATTTAAGGAAATTCTACTCTTAGAACTAAGCTAGAATTAAATCCTTGAACTCTTGCATAGTTAATGTCAGTCAAATACATTGTCATCGCATTGAAAGTCAACTTAATATATTTTATATTTTTTTTATTATGTAAGTAGTCAGATAGTTGTCTAGATTTTTATTATTATTATTTTCTTAGCTTTATGCTTTAACCAGGTAGACAAAGGGAATATGGGAACCTAGTGTTAAGTCACTCTGTTTCCGTTAAGACTCTTCTGTTCCCCACTACTATTTATCTTTGTTCCATGAATTCTTTTAGTATCTATATAATAAAGAACAAAGAGGCAAATCATTGTCTTTTTTTCTAATTGGTGATTTACTTTAATTAAAAAACTTCTGATATTAGACATTTTATTCTTAGACATTTTTTAAATAAAAACTCTTTTTTTATTTATTCATATATTTTTAGCACCACGCTGTATCTCGCATCTAGTATGATAGGCAAGGGTAGCCTAATGGTAAGACACTCCGTTCCCCACTTACAAAATATATAATGTTTATATTTTATTCGCTATACAATCAACCATATGAAATGTTCATATTTAAAAAGTCATAAATATATCAGCTTCACGCTGTATCCCGCACACAGCAGGGTAGACGGAGGGAACTCAGTGTTAAGACACTCCGTTTCCCACTGTCTTCCGAATTCTGGAGGCATTTCGTGTTGAGTGGCAGAACTCAACGACGCTCTTTGCCTCGACACCAGAACGATGAAATGAAAATATAAATTTAAATAAATATATAAATTTCATTTAGTTTTACAGTCACACTTAAAAAGTCATGAACATTTCATATCAATAAATATACACATTTTGACATAAATCTAGATTATTCCAAAGTATGTAAATTATATTGTATTTACAATTAATTAAAAAAATATTATAATTAGCAAGATGAATAATAGCGATTGTTTGTTTAACAAAATAAGTTTTTGTTCTGTAATCTGTATGTAAAAGTCAAATTGCGATTTTTCAAAGGAAAAGCTTAAAAGTTGTCTTAAGATATCTTATCTTATATCTTAAGATATTTCATTTACTCTACCGTATTGTTGAAAGTTTTTGGCTTAAGATTCGATTTTGATTTTAATTTCTATTTTAAAGTATATTAATAATAAAAAATATATTATAGTAGGAATTGGCTACCAATAAATGATGTATAATTAATTTCTGTTTTCTTAAAACAAATTTAAATTTTTATGTTCGTTGAGTTTTTTGTATTCTAAAGGTTTTTGACTTAAAATTAGATTGTTTTAGTTTTGATTTTCCCTCTATCGTACATTTATTTATGTAAAAAATATATACCATTATATATAATATATAACAGTAAGCATGGAAAATCATCAATAAAGTAATATATGACATATTTTTTGTTAGATTTTATTATTTTCTATTTTATATGATGACAAGCGTAAGTAGAGAATGAAAATAAAAAGCTCACATCTTAACTTACCTTAATTGCACAGAATTCTGTGTTAAAACAACAATTTATTACAATATCAACTAAATATCACTGATATATTTAAAAATATTTTAAAATTAAATTTAAATTTAAAATTTAACATAAAGCTGCCAGTTCCAAGGCACGACTACTACTGCTTCTTGAAGTTTGGTAGCGATCCTTTAAAACCTATGCTGTTAAGAAAAAAAAACAAGTTTCGAATGACCTTCTACGTTTATATATCTTATTTAAATATATAAACGTTAATTCATAAACAATTTGTACTAGCTGTGATGTACATTTTTTTTACAAACAATAAATATATAGAAAGTTATATTTGTATATAAAAAAAAAATATGTATAAAAATAAAAAATCTAACAAATTAAATTAGTTTCATGCTATATAGCAGATAGCAGGGAAGGCAGAGGGAACCTCGTTGAGACACTCCGTTCTTCACTTTCCGTCGAATTTTTGAGGCAATTTGTGTTGAGTGGCGGAACTTAACGCCGCAATATATATAACTATATTAAAAATCAAAAATATGTATATAAAATTTCAAATCGTCTACGATGAATATTTTATAATATGTTTATAGTATTTTTTTCTGATTTTTTCATACCACAAAAGAGAAACGGAAAAGAAACGTCACTCAGGGAGTGACCTAATTTCTTCTCTTTATAAAAACAAAGCGGGAAATGGAAAAACCTAGTGCCTTAACACTAGATCTTTCCTTTCCCGTTATCCGTATTACAAGAATGTATGAAAGAAATGATAGAAAATACTGTATTTTTTTTTTTGCGAAATGTATCCAAGAGCGTTGACCCTTGAGGCCGTTAACTAAATATGAAATATGAATTATTCACTTTATCTAAAATAATAGTTCTCTACTCACTGTGTAATTTTAAACTCTCATTGGTCACTCTCTGTAATTTTTTTCTCTCCATTTTAATAAAAAAAATGACTACAACATAGGTTACTTAGCAAGACCGTCTTAAAACAACTTTTGACGTCTGAAAGGTGTTAATTTATAACTATTTATTTACTTAATTATTGAACAAACACATCGTACGTAATTTCTTTATTTATATTTACACTTTAAAATGTAATATCTATTTTAAACATTATTGTTAAAAGCTTTTATTTCGAGTACAATAAAGTTGGTAATGACTAACGTCTTATGTTTTACATCATAGTGCTAATGAATTTAATGGATTTTGGTGAAAACTTATGGAATATATGTACATATATAGTATATAAATAAAATAAAATCAAATAAATCAGCTTCACGTGGTATCCCGGATACAGCATGGTAGGCAGAGGGAACCTAGTGTTAAGACACTCCGTTCCCCAATTTCGGCCGAATTCTGGAGAGATCACCAGAGCGAAACCGCGACACCAGAGCGAAGAAATGGAAATGTAAGCGTACATAAATATTTCACTTCCTCGAGTGGGGATCGAACCCACAACCGTCGCGTTACAGTCACACCCTTGTGTCAATATAATATAAAATATATATGAATATATAGAGAGAGATCATCAGAGGATTGTGAGAAAGCGCCTAAATGAAAACACATTGCTTTTGAGTTCGATCCTCATAAACAGGTATTTATTAACAGGAATTATTTCCATTTAGAAAAACAAATAGTGGGCTGTGATTTCTGGCTCTTATCCAATATCCTGAATCCTGTGGAAAGTGAAGAAAGTGAGAAGTGTTTTGACACTAGGTTATCTTTGCCTATCCTGTTGTATACGAAATACAGGGATCAGTTAGGCAAAGGTAAAATAAATCATAATCAACTCAGGTCATTTAAATATAATATTTTTACCCATCTTTCCTCTTTTTAGGATTGACTAAAATATAATTATATTTTTTATCATTTACATTTTTTTTGGACAATGGCGGTGAGCCAGGTCAAAAAAACGATAGCTCGTCATGTTTTCGTCTGAAGTTACCAGAATAATACCTAAATGTATATGTTTAAAACTTCATTGTTCTAAATTGTTTAAAAAACAGTGACACTAATGTGGGAACCCAGTGTTAGTGTAGAATACGACGAGTCAAAATATAATCATTTTTGACATTAATTACTAATTATAAAAAATCATTTTAATAAAAATGTTAACAGTTTTAAAAATGGTAAAAAATCGTTTTAAAAATGGTTTTAACTTGGCTTAAGAAGTTTCTTAAATTGAAAACAATCAATTATAATTAAAATTGATTCATCTCCCCCATTATAATCTTCTAGTTTCTTTCATCAAGAAGGAAGTGACGACTTATTCTTTTCTTATCACGTAGAGAAAATGTCCACTCACGAAATCACACGCTTATGTCAACTAAATGCTGGAATTTACATGATAACATCAAAAAAAAAAAAACCTCTAAAAGGATTCGAAGCTGCACATGGGTGTGACTGTAACACGACGGGTGTGGGTTCGATCCCCACTCAAGGAAGTGAAATATTTATTTACGTTTATATTTTCATTTCGGTCTAGTATCGAGGCAAAGCGCGACGGTGAGTTCTGCTACTCATAATGCAATGCCTCCAGAATTCGGACGAAAGTGGGGTACGAAAGTGGGGAACGGAGGAGTTGTGTCTTAACCCTCTGCTTACCCTGTTATGTGCGGGATACAACATGAAGGTGATTAATAAGAATTCGAGCCCAAAACGTTCTAACTTTAGACCAACCAATCGTATTGAAATGATTTTTTTAATATATTTTACGCATATTATGTAACTATTAAATATATTAAGTACTAGTGGACCCGCACGCGGCTACGCCCGCTTCAACTATACGAATATTTATTAAATATATTTATGAAATTATTTTCAGTTTTCAATAGAGAGATGCGTTAAGCAAGCTCATTTTGACGTTTTCTAACAACAAACTTTGCAAATCGTTGCTTAGCAACGACGGTTGTTATTAACATGGCGGAATAAATTGCATGTCAAATTAATAAGTATTTTAATATATTTTTTTATATATCGATAATATTACAAATATGAGAAAAAAAGTATCCTATGTTCATCCCGAGACCCTCAAATATCTCTATATAAGTATTTTATCACAATTGAATTAGCGGTTTGGCCCTGATTGCGTAAAAGACAGACAGACAGACAGAGTTACTTTCGAATTTATAATATAGGTATGGATAGAAAAAGATGTTTATATTATTTCAAAAAACATAATTTTCCATTTATTTATTTCTACGATATATTTATTTATATTATAACTTGGTTTATAGTTTACAAATATTTATAGGCTATGAATAAGAAAATTATTTCATAGCTTTATAAAATAGAATGCATTTATTTTTGCTATTTATTCCTTACAATTACTTTTCATTCGAGAAACTAAATCTTCGCTGGGTTCCGCCACTCAACACGTAATGCCTCCAAAATTGGACGGAAAGTGTAGCGGAGTTTACGATACTTTGTCTTAATGGGGACAGAGTGCCTAAACACTAGGTTCCCAGGTTCCCTCTGCCTGCCATATTATGTGAGGAATATAGCGTGAACCTAAAAAAACAGATAATAAAAGATCAACTGTGGGTGATAAGGCAGCCTTTACACCATTCTTCATTTGTTTTTTTTTGTCTGTTTTTTGTTTAAGTTAATTAATATCAATTATGGTGTAATAAAGTATTAAATAAATAAATCTATTATATCTATATATATAAAATCGAAAGGTCACTCACTCATCACGAAATCTCAGGAACTACAAGTGCTAGGAATCTCAAATTTTGGATAGGAGTTACTTATAGGACGTAGGTGCTCGCTAAGACGGGAATTTGCAATATTCGACTTCTAAGGGATTGTTTTTGAGGTTTAAAGTTTGTATGAAACTTCGTTACAACAAATGTTAGGAGTCTCAAATTTTGCATAGACGTCACTAGGACGTAGTCATGGAGACAGAAATTAATAATAACATAGTTCACGCGGGTGAAACCGCGAGCGGGCCGCTAGTAAATAATAAAAAATAATATATGAATAACAATTTGTAGGACGAGACTATATTGAAAAAACTTTGATGGCCTCCAAGGGATCACTGGAAAAGGCGAAGCGTAAAATTGATAATTTCTACAAATACAGGTCATTGGCCCCTGAACTTGTTCAAGACAGAACTGATGACCTCAACGATGCAAACTATGATCCATGGACTGTATAGTAAGTGATGTAAATGTAAAAAAAAATTAAATCTGCTTCACGCTGTATCCCGCACATTGCAAAGTAGACAGAGGAAACATAGTGTTAAGATAGTCCGTTGCCTCCTTTCCGACGATTTTTTTTTCGCCCGGCTTTTGCCTTGGGGTAAGAGCGAAGAAATAAAAATATTAATAAATAATAATTTATTTCCTCGAGTGGGGATCGAACGCACGAACGGGAAGCGACATGTTACAGTCACACCCTCTGCGCCATGATGATCTCTAATTATAGAGAGAATAACACAGCAAAATTAAGAAAATATTTTCTCCGCTTTACAATACAAATTTATTCTGGTTAATTCTCCAAAAATACCAAATTTTTTGCAGAGAGTTTTGATAGGTAAAGCTGGGGATGTTTAAAACAAAAAATATTAATATTTATTTTATTATTGATTGTTTGATGACATAGAGGGAGCTTTTACTAATTTTAAAAGTATTTTTATTTTAATATGATATATCTAGTACAAGTTACATTATTTTTATTAAGAAAATGTAATATTTATTCCTTTTATATTTTTTCTTTGTAATAATATTATTAATATGATTTTTTTTGTCAACAGCCGTCAAGCAGCCATGTTAAAACTCTTCAACGGCAAAAGAATCTCAGTATTCAAATTAACAGAACCAAATGCTAGCAAAATGTTCCTTGAAGTGATATTGAGAAATACAATCATGGTATGTCTTATACTTTTAATTTATACTAATAATATAATGTGGAAGAATTTGTTCGTTTGATAGCCCTATTCTCAGGAACTGCTGGTTAGATTTGAAACAATATTTTTTCGGATAGCCCATTTATCGAAAAAGGCGAAAAAGTCTTTTAATAAATTACAAAATCCTTATCTTAAAATATATCTATTTTAGGTATAGAACCAATAATCTGTAAGAAAAATTTAGAAAACAAATTATAAAGAAGCAAAATATATCTTAATTTTCAACGATTACTAAAAAATACTTAATTTCAAGCAACTTTCTCTTTAGAAATTCTTTGATTATATCATAATCCAGTGAAATCATTAATTAAAAATGTTCAAATGAATTTATTACTTACAAAAAATTATTATTTAATATTTTATTAAAAAATAGTGTTTACAAAAAAACATGTTGTTTTTGATCTGTAGAAGCAAAAAACTAAATTAGCATGAGAAATCTTATGAATAAAAAATTAACAATTGTATGGCGTTTGGAATGCACCTACGTGATTAACACAGTTATAATAATTTCAAAGAACACTCGAGATTTTAATATATTTATTTAAATATTTATTAATAAT
The DNA here is from genome assembly GCA_016802625.1 of Heliconius numata. Lineage (NCBI taxonomy): Eukaryota > Metazoa > Arthropoda > Insecta > Lepidoptera > Nymphalidae > Heliconius > Heliconius numata. Next base: position 2,771 of record JAEBDU010007113.1, on the reverse strand, counting down.
TAAGATATTTTGAGGACAGTAGTGGTGCAGTGGCACAAGTAAACGCGACAGGTCGTGAGTTCGATTCCCATTTGAGGAAATAAAATATTTCCTTTAGGTCGTGAATTTCGTTTCTTTGTCCTAGTTAGATAAAGTACGGCGTTAAGTTTCACCATTGAACACGCAACAACTGTATATAAGGCCAAAATTAAAAAAAACTAAAGTTTTAACATTTAATTTTTTTAGTTACTCTCAAAATTATAAAATAATTGGTAGTTTTAAAAAAAATATACAAAAAAATTGTTTTCTAGATTTTACATTAAGAATTATAAAATCAGTATATTAACAATTAACTATCATTAGTTAATCAAGTCTCATCCACACACGAAACATTATCAAAATCTGTCAATCCATAGACAAGCTCCAGTGGCGCAATTGGTTAGCGCACGGTACTTATATGGCAGTAGTCGTGAGCGATGCCGGGGTTGTGAGTTCGAGCCTCACCTGGAGCAAAAATTTTAGTTTTAAATTTTATAAAATTTATGTCTATTAATATTATTATAGTATTCTCCATTAAGACTTAGCAAATATTGACATGAAAACTAATATTATATGCTGGTTTTAGTTGCAAAACTTGTACTATTTAATTATATTGTATTAAAATTCTTATAATAAATTTTACATGGGTTTATGTTTCTATACATATTAGTTATTTTATTATGTTTTTTTAAAAATATATTTAATCTTTTTTGCATATTAGTTTGCACGTAATATGTAAATTAATTATGTTATAATATTATTGGTAAGTCAATAATAATCGTCGTTGAGGCGCATGGTCCCGAGGTGCAATGATTGTAGGTTCGATTTCCACTCGGGGGAATAAAATCTTTAATATTTTCGTATTCATTAAAGCAAAGACAATATATTTGAAACATTATTATTATTAACACACTCTCATACATACTATTGCATTTTCTTAAATACATTTATATCCCAATTTTCTAAATATCTTAATATATTAATTTTTTTATATTTTTCTCAGCTTGGAGACCTACGAATGAAATACGACTATATGCTCGGAGACATCTGGATTTTCGACTTGCAAAATGCTTCATTAAGCCACTTATTACGAGTCAATTTACTAATGTTCCAGAAATTTGTAAATATATTACAAGTAAGTTATAATTATTATTAAAAAATATACTTATTATATGTTTATTTATTGTCGAGACCGTCGTGGCGTAGAGATTGAAATATTTACTATTCAATTCTACTTCTCACGAGGCAGCATTAAGTTCCGCCACTTAACAAGCAAGGAAACAAGAATAGAAGTATTTTAATATTAAATTTCCATATAATATTTATTATATAATCAAAGGAAACGTTATCTCGTTAAGCTTATCATCTATTTTTTACTCTTTTCATTATTTCCAGATAAACGAACTATTGACGTCACTCGTTACTCTTAAAAAAATATTTCTGAATTTTTAATCTTAATTGTACCTATTTTGTCCATTGTTTTAATAAATTGCATTATTTTATATTATTTTTTATTATAAATTATACTTCTCAAAGTTTTTATTACTATTTTTTTTTCCCTAAAAAACTGCCGTATTATTAATTGTAATTAACGATTTCGCAGTATGCTTTATTTCAGTTATTATTATTTATTAAAGATTATTACGATTTTACTAGATTTACGTATATGTATAAATTAAGTATTAGGTAATATTTTAATTAAAAAAATATTTTTATAATTTGGTATTTATAATAAAAAATATTTTATTTTTGTGACATATGAAAAATCTCGTCGAATTTACCATTCTCATCAATAAAAAACATCAATATTTTGAGTGGTGGAATCACACGCAATGCCTCAAGAGTTCGGCGACATGTGGAGATCGGAAGTATTTTAATGGAAAATGGAGTGTTCATTGTAAAATAGGTTCCCATGTTCCCATGTTCCATCTGCCTAAATAAATAAATAATTAAGAAATAATTATATAATTTTTCTTTTTTTTTAGGATGGAATTGGCATAAAAGTATATGAAATCCACGTTATAAACGCAACATCCCTAGGCCAAAGCTTTATTAATATGTTAAGACAGTTTGTAAAACCGAAGATAGTAGAAAAAATTGTAACCCACAAAACTACGAAGGAACTACAAGAGCACATTCCAAAAACCTACTTGCCCAAAGACTATGGTGGTGATCAACCTTCATTAGATGAATTTAAAGGTATTTCAATTTTTGTTACTATTATATTTCTTCTTCTTCTTCTAATTTCGATAAAATATTATTTATTAATATTTTAATTTCTTCGTTCTGGCACAAAAGCAAAAGCAATGCCTCGAAAAATTCTGTGGAAAAGGGGAAACGGAGTGTCTTAACACTAAGTTCCCTTTGTCTAGTCTGCTATATTCAGTTAAAGATGATTAATTGTAATAAAATAAACTATATAATTATTTTAGATATTTTTTTGCCTTTACTGCGTGCCAGCAAATCCCAGATTAATTTCTTCAATTTAATGGAAACTATAACATATTATTTTTCCTTTTAGAACTATACAAGCGAGAAATGAAAAAAGACACAACAAAGAACTACCTAATAGGCTGTTGTCAACAAATTTCTGATGAAAAGAAAAGGCCCGGTGATGTTAAGGAAGAATACCTAGTCGGCTCTTTTAAGAAATTAGATTTTGATTAATATAATATGAACGAATCGTATTAAGTTACTTTAATTTAGTAGTTTTAACAAAGATTTATGGTAATTTATTGTAATATTTAATAGAA
>JAEBDU010007110.1:0-10112 GCA_016802625.1 Heliconius numata | reverse complement strand
AATATTATTATTTCAGATGTTTTATGTAAGAAGCGTCGTCTTAAGTCATATGATAACAAAATCGTTGGGGGGCATAGTACCACTATTGAACAATATCCATATCAAGTTCGTTTGGTGCTCCAAAAAGGCAGCGCCCGTTCTGGATGCGGAGGATCCATTATAAGTCCACATTACATTCTTACTGCAGCACACTGTTTGTCTGGGTATTATTCTGTTTGTTTTTCCATTTATTTTATCTTTTTTGAGACCGTCGTGGTTCAGTGGCACAGCGAGATTTGCATTTTGTATTAATTAAATTGTTGTGGGTTTGATAATTACATGTAGAAATGATCTTTCAAAGTAATAAAATTTATATTTTATATGTTATACTTTTTCAGAATAACTAAAGTATTTATAAGGACAGGGTCGACCAAAGCTAGTTCTGGTGGAGTCCAGTACACCTCCACAAACTTCACTCGGCACCCACGTTATAAAGAAGGAGGTGTAGATTATGATGTTGGTCTCGTCACTCTAACAACACCTATTAAATTGAATAATAAGGCAAAAGTAGTTAGCTTGGCTAGAAAAAATTCTGAAGTTAACGTTGGAACTCGTATCCTTGTAACGGGATGGGGCCGTACATCTGTAAATATGATTATAATATCTTATTATACAATAAATTTTAGGATTAATAAATTTTAGGATTAATGAATTTAATAATTTGAAACTTCAAATAATACCAACCAAGGTCGTCGTGGCGCAGCAGCACCGCATATGACTGTAAACGTGACAAGTGTGAGTTCGAATCCCATTTGGGGTAGTTAACTGTATTCATTTTCTCACTCTAGTAGTCTTGTGTTCTACAAGATATTGCCACTCAATACGCTTTCTCGAAAATTGAATGGAAAATGAGTATATTTACATTGGGTTTTTTATTCTTAGCATTGCAATGCCGGAAGGGGCGTGAAGCTGCCAATAATTTTTCGATTATAGCTTGCTTCACACGCACATAGCACAGGTAGGCAGACGGAACCTGGGGTTAAGACTCCGTGTCCATTAAGACATTTCTGTACTCCACTTTTCGCCCAATTCAGGAGGTATAGCGTGTTGAGTGGCGCAACTCAACGCCGCGTTTTGAATTGACACCAGAGCGATGAATTGAAAATATAAATGTAAATAAATATTTCCTAATTTTCGAGGGGGAATCGAACTCATAACCTGTCCGATTTTACATTCGCACATTTGCTATCCTACACCACGTCTGACCTCAAAAATTCATGAGAATGTAATTATTCTTATGTCTGCTCAATGTTTTATTAAAGATGAAAGGAGTACATTTCAAATATATCTATCCATTTTTATAAAACCGACTACAATTTCTTTTTTAAAAGTTATTTATTTCCAGGAAAACGGAGCTTCCAGCGATACCTTAATGGTAGTCGAAGTACCAACGGTATCGAATGATGAATGCCGTAAAAAATACAGATCGCTAACGGAAAGAATGTTTTGCGCCGGTGTTCCGCAAGGCGGGAAAGATTCTTGTCAGGTGACAATTGAAATATACTTTTTTAATTTCAGTTTTAAGCGTCTACTGTTTGTGTAATACTTTTTTATAATAAATAACGGAATAAAGCCAGTAGTATTTAAGGTCAGTCGTGGCATCGCGACAGGTTGTGTGTTCGATTTCTACTCCAGGAAATTAAATGTTTAATATTCTCATTCACCTCGCTCTGGTAATGAGGCAAGCAACGGGTAAAATTCTGCCCCCAACATGCAATGCGCCCAGAATTCGGCGGAATATGAGAAAAGGAAATCTTAATGGGAACAGATTGTCTTAACACTAGGTTCCCAGGTTCCCTTTACTTACCGTAGGTATGTACAGAATACAGTATGAAGCTAAAAAAATTTTGTGCCGCAGTGAAATACATAATTTGGTATAAATATATTTTATAAAAATATTCGCGTCTCCCCTGTAGATAAACAAAGTAAGGCGTTGGGTTACACTTAGTATCTCTAAGATGCGTATATAAACTAAATCCAATGTCTTATTAACAATAGAAACAGATATTATGATAATATTTTACGTAGATACATATTTACATATACACGTCTATAGCGTCTCTATGTTTCCTATATACTTAAAAATATTAGAATCTGCTGCTTAATAAATATTTTATTTCATTATAGGGCGACTCAGGAGGTCCTGCAGTTATAAAATCATCCAAGGTCCAGCTCGGCATAGTGTCATATGGTGTGGGCTGTGCGCGTAAAGGCTACCCTGGAGTTTACTCGAAAATATCTAACAGTGCCATTCGTGATTGGATTCATAAAGTTGCAAGAGTTTAACTGACTCACTGAAATTAACAAAAACAACTCTTTTTAATTGATGTGTATTTAGTGTACGTGTGTATGGGGCGGAGTGTCTTAATACTAGGTTCCCTCTGCCTACCTTGCTGTTCGCGGGATACAACGTGAAGTTGATTTGATTTATTTATATTTTCTTTGTTTGTTTTCTTATTAAATTTTTCCTATTCATATTATTTTCTTTGACTATGCTGAAGGTGCAATTTTTTTATTTTATACGTTTATATATAACAAAATATTATTTTAAAAGCAATATTATGTTTATGTCAATTTCCTTACCGTAAATTTTGTATGGACATGGACTCTAACGAAAGGCCTCGTCCACAAATTTCAAGTCGCTCAGCGCGCCATGGAGCGGGCTATGCTCGGTGTATCTCTTAAGGATAAAATCCGAAACGAGGAAATCCGTAGGAGAACCAGGGTTACCGACATAGCCCAAAGAATTGCTAAGCTGAAGTGGCAATGGGCGGGGCATATCTGTCGTAGAGCCGACGGCCGCTGGGGCAGACGTCTCGTTGAATGGAGACCCCGTACAAAACGACCGGTGGGACGACCCCCTGCCAGATGGGTCGACGACATAAAGAGGTTGGCGGGAAGCGGATGGGTCCGAAAAGCTGAGGATCGAGAATTGGGGAAGGCCTATGTCCAACAGTGGACAAAATATGGCTGTTGATGATGATGATGATGAAATTTTGTATGGAAATCCATAGAGAATAAAAAAAGTTATAAAAATCTCGAAATTCATACTGAAACGTAATTTCGAATAAATTACATAACTCAAAATAAGAATAGTAGTTTTATGTTGTAGTCCAATTAATCAAAAATATAGTCCTAAATATACATTTTTTATTTGATTAGATTCCAAATAAATTAATGTTGGTCGAAAGTGTTGATGAAACTTTTCAGTGTGAATCACACACATTTCAAAGTAAATACTAACTCATTCATATTATAGAAGTTCTTTAATTTTTTTATACAATTATCTATGGATTTGGTATTAAAATAAATTTTTAATGAATCTTCCAATTCGCTGTGGGCATTTTTTTTCCTTAAAATGTCAATTTTGTAAGTTGCTGTTATAATCTGCTTGAACAGGAGTATTTTTAGCTGGAGTCAGTTAATTTTACGCCAGAATAATTATACTAGACAGAACAATGGTGGACGTTTAAAAAGATTTATCGATGTTCCACTGTGCTATATTTTAAGTTTGCTCATTACCGGTGGTCCATTTTTTAGGGAACTAATTTGTACGTTATTTAAGTATATTTTATAACTATTTAAATCCAGATTCTTATATATATTGTAATATATTTTGTTATACACTACTTTTAGTTAAAAATCTTTTTTTTTTTCTGTTTTTAACATATTTTGATTGTTAAAGACTGAAGCTTCAGAAGTTTCCGCATCTTTTGCTATTTTGCCATATTATTGAAATTAACGTTCTTGGATGTGAGAATCGAACCCTTTATTACCATGTCGAGTCTTTTTTATCTTTCGGTTACTATGATTACTAGATGTCTCTTTCATATATTTTTACAATTATTATTGGCACTTTCTGTTTAAGTAAATTAAAAGAAAAACCAATACTGATACTAGTAAGTTAGGTATTACTTCTATTCTGTCGATGGCGTCTTAGCTTGTTTGTTCCAAACCTCAAGTTAACAATTCAAGCTGCTAAATCGTGCGATTACAAACAAACATATTAGAACACTTCTACGATATACCCTTTTAAGAGTCACGCTTATAAATGTTAAAGGTAGCCGTAACGAAACTATTCCGGAAACCTTGGAACGGTCTCGAGATGATTGAAAGGTGCTCCGAGCGAAACGTGCCAAGTGGCTCTGTTGCTGTAATGACCAGTTTTGTTATGTTTTTAGCGTAGTCTTCCGTGTGTCTGACGTAGAAAATAAAATTTGCTTGCTTATACGACATTTTATTTTTAAGCTATATGGGGTGTACCGCATATAGCAGGGAAAGCAGAGAGAACCTAGTGTTAGGACACTCCGTTCCACACTTTCCACCGAATTTTTGACATATTGTTTGCCAAGTGGCGGAATTTAACGCGCTTTGCGTTGTTACCAGAGCGAAAATAAATTAAAATATTAATAAGTAATGATTCGTTTCCTCGAATGAGAATCGAACCCATAACCGCCCTGTGCTATTGCGTTACAACGGTCTTTAGTTTTTACGTTATTTCTCAAGAGAATACCTATGTATTTCAATTGTCATTCGCGTGGACGTCGTTGTGATGCAATTCAATATAATCGCGTCTATATTCACATATCGGACAATATTATACAATAGACTTAATTCAGATGCGAAAAATCTATCGAATTATACAAGTTGACAGATTTTTCATTAAAATACTTTTTTTTAATAATTTCTCTCAGTAATCATCTCAGTTCTCATCTCTCATACTTAAATATCTAGAAAATAGCCTACTATAGCAAATTTAAGAATACTATTCAATAACAATATTGTTAAATTCGCTTGATGAAAATTCGAAACATATAAAATCGGTCTTCCACTCAGCGTCTGTCGCTACCAGATGCTACTGAAAGCTTTGAGTGGTTAAGTGTTTTTTAAATGAAAGATGTATATCATTACAAATATTATTAATGTTAGTATAAAATAAATGTACTTTTAGTAATAGATACTTAAAAAGAAGACCTAGTTTCAATAAATCTCCATTTTCCACTCTCTGTCTATATATAAGCTACAGAATACAGAAAACACTCGTATTTTTTTTGACATCAACGATATTAAGAAAGAATTTCAGCAGGTACGTACAGTACTGTAAAAGTAAATATTAAATTTTTTTAGGTTTTCCGTACCTTTTAAGGAAACAAGGAACCGTTACAAGATCACTTTGCTGTCCGTCCGTCTGTATGTCTGTCTGTCAAGACCCTTTTCTCGGAACCGTCTCTCCGTTTCCCATCTCAGGAACTGAATTTTTTTTGAAGTAAGATAAGATAAGATAAAAAGTCTTTATTGCACATTAAAAGAATTACAATTATAATTTTGGGACATAAAATGCACAAAGGCGGCACAAAGTATTATGTATTGAGTAGCTTCAACAATATTTGTCTTATTATCAGAGCGAGGAAACTTCCCCCAAATGGAAATCGATTCCACAACCGTCGTATTCAGTCGTCGTCGTCAGTTAAACAGAAGCGACGACGGCAAAAAATTGAAGAAAAATAGATAATTCAAGTAGGTATAGTTTAAGTTATTTACGTTCATTTTCCGCTATTTAGTTTGTAAGAAAGGACTCGTTTTTTATATAATAATGACTCTTTAATTACATATGAACATTTGAAAAAAGGTGAAAAATAGTTTGAAAATTATTTATATATACGAGTATAAGATAGCGCTGAAGGTTGGTTTTATTTATTGTTTCTTTTATTTACTAGATATGAAGCAGTGTTTAGTGTTGATTTTTCTGATATTCGTAGTTCAAGGTACTTAATTTAAAATAATAATAAATACTGTAGCGTTTGGCGGTCCGTTAGAGTAATAATAAAAAGTAAACAAAAGTAAAAAGTAAAAGTAGTAAGGTGTAAAAAGAATAGTAAATAAAATAGAGAGGCACTAACGTGTGACTGTAAACACGAAAGGTTGTCGGTTCGATTGCCATTTGAAGTAATTAAATATTAAATATTTTATTTCTTCGCTCTGGTGCTGAAGCAAAGCGCTGCGTTGAGTTCCATCACTCAACACGCCATGCTTACAGATTTTGGCGGAAAATGGGGAATAGATTGTTTTAACACTAGCTTCCGGTTTAAACTGCTGCTTGCATGACAGACGGAGCGGAGGAATAAAAAAATACTAAATAATAATCAATACCCCGAGTGGGAATCGAACCCACATTCATTGCGTTGCAACCAAACCCTCATGCTCAATCTCCTCAATACCCTCAATCTCCATATACCAACGTAATATTATGATTTCAGATGTTTTATGTAAGAAGCGTCGTCTTAAGTCATATGATAACAAAATCGTCGGAGGGCATAGTACCACTATTGAACATTATCCATATCAAGTTCGTTTGATACTTAAAAGAGGCAACTTCTATTATGGATGTGGAGGATCCATTATAAGTCCACATTACATTCTTACCGCGGGACACTGTTTGTCTGGGTATTATTTTGTTTGTTTTTCCATTTGTTTACCTTTTTTAGGCCGTCATGGCTCACTGGCTCGAGATTTGCATTTTGTATTAATTAGATTGTTGTGGGTTTGGTTTTTACTTGAAGAAATAATTTATTTTCGCGTCCACGCTTTAGTAAAAATGGATAGGACGACGTTGAATTTTGAGCGAGAGTTTGGGTGTTTGATGGGATTTTAACCTTTAAAGGCGTCTTGAGTAGCGACACTCAAAGCCGAGATTGACACATCTGACAAATAATTATTTATTACCCCAAGTGGGAATCGAACCCATATCCATCGTGGGTGTACCCACATGCTTGTGCCACTGCGCCTCGTTGGCCTCTGCCAAAACTTTCAAAGAAATAAAATTTTAATATTATATGTTATACTGTTTCAGAATAACTAAAGTATTTATAAGGACAGGCTCGACCAAAGCTAGTTCTGGTGGAGTCGAGTACACCTCCACAAACTTCACTCAACATCCACGTTATAACGAAAGAGGTGTAGACTATGATGTTGGTCTCGTCAGTCTAACAACACCTATTAAATTGGATAATAGGACAAAAGTAGTTAGCTTGGCCAAAAAAAATTCTGATGTTAACGTTGGAACTCATGTCTTTGTAACGGGGTGGGGTTATACATCCGTAAATATAATTCAAATATATTACTAAGCTCTTTAGATTTCAGGATTCTTGAATTTAATAATTGGAAACTTCAAATAATACCAACTAAGTTCGTCGTGGCTCAGCAGCACAGCTTATGACGGTAAACGTGACAGGTTCGAATCCCATTTAGAAGAGTTAAATGTTTTCATTTTCTCACTCTAGGAAGAACACAAGGTGTTAAGTCTTGCCACTCAATAGGTAATAACTCGAAAATTGGGTGGAAAATGAATGTATTAAATAAATGTGTTGAATGTATTACATAAGATTCTTTCTTTTTAACTCTGTCATGTCGGAAAAGGCGTGAAGGTAGAAAGAGGGAATCTGGTGTTAAGACACTCCGTGACCATTAAGATATTTGTGTACCCCACTTTCCACCGAATTCTGAAGGTATTGCTTGTTGAGTGGCAGAACTCAACGCCGCGCTTTGCCTCGATACTAGAGTGATGAAATGAAAATATAAACTTAAATCAATATTTTATTTTCTCGAGTGGGAATCGAACTCACAACCAGTCGCGTTTACAGTCGCAAATTTCTGACCCTGCGCCACGACTGGCTTCAAAAATTCATGAGAATATAATTATTCTTATGTCTGCTCAATGTTTTATTAAAGATGAAAGCAGTACATTTCAAATATATCTATCCATTTTTATAAAACTGAATACAATTTCTTTTTTAAAAGTTATTTATTTCCAGGAAAACGGAGCTTCCAGCGATACCTTAATGGTAGTCGAAGTACCAACGGTATCGAATGATGAATGCCGTAAAAAATACAGATCGCTAACGGAAAGAATGTTTTGCGCCGGTGTTCCGCAAGGCGGGAAAGATTCTTGTCAGGTGACAATTGAAATATACTTTTTTAATTTCAGTTTTAAACGTCTACTGTGCGTCATTTATTGTTTGCATAATATATATTTTTTAAATAAATAACAGAATAAGGCCAGTAGTAATTGAGGCCAGTCGTGGTACAGTACCACAAGCGTGCGACTGTAAACGAGACAGGTTGTGTGTTCGATTCCTACTCCAGGAAATTAAATGTTTAATATTCTTATTCACCTCACTCTGGTAATGAATCAAACAACGGGTAAAATTCCGCCCCCAACATGCAATGTGCCCAGAATTCGGCGGAATATGACAAAAGGAAGTCTTAATGGGAACAGATTGTCTTAATACTAGGTTCCCAGGTTCCCTTTACTTACCGCAGGTATGTACAGAATACAGCGTGAAGCTAAAAACAATTTTGTGACGGAGTGGAATACATAATTTGGTATAAACATAATTTAATATTCTCGTCTCTCTTGTATAGATAGACAAAGTAAGGCGTTGGGTTTCGCTTTGCCACATTTAGTATCTCTAAGATGCGTATATAAACTAAATCAAATATCTTATTAACAATAGAAATAGACATTATGATAATATTTTACGTAGATACCTATGTACATATATTCCTATACACATCTATTGTGTCTGTAGTATATTCTTATATATTTAAAAATATTAGAATCTGCTACTCAATAAATATTTTATTTCGTTATAGGGCGACTCAGGAGGTCCTGCAGTTATAAAATCATCCAAGGTCCAGCTCGGCATAGTGTCATATGGTGTGGGCTGTGCGCGTAAAGGATACCCTGGAGTTTACTCGAAAATATCTAACAGTGCCATTCGTGATTGGATTCATAAAGTTGCAAGAGTTTAGTTGTAGATGCTGTTTGTAGTGTACGTGTGTATGAATCGGAGAGTCTTAACATTAGGTTCCTTATGCCTACCTTGCTGTTTGCGGGATACAGCGTGAAGCTGATTTGATTTATTTACATATTTAGTGTATATGTTATCTTTACTATGCTGAAGGTGCATTTTTTTTATTTTATACGTTTATATATAATAAAATATCATTTTAAAAGCAATATTATGTTTATGTCAATTTCCTTACCGTTTTGTATGGCAATCCATAGAGAATAAAATTCATACTGAAACGTAATTTCGAATAAAATTATATAACTCAAAATAAAAATAGTAGTTTTATGTTGTAGTCCAATTAATCAAAAATACAGTCCTAAATATACATTTTTTATTTAGATTAGATTCCAAATAAATTAATGTTGGTCGAAAGTGTTGATGAAACTTTTCAGTGTGAATCACATTTCAAAGTAAATACTAACTCATTCATATTATAGAAGTTCTTTAATTTTTTTATACAATTATCTATGGATTTGGTATTAAAATAAATTTTTAATGAATCTTCCAATTCGCTGTGGGCATTTTTTTTCCTTAAAATGTCAATTTTGTAAGTTGCTGTTATAATCTGCTTGAACAGGAGTATTTTTAGCTGGAGTCAGTTAATTTTTTGCCAGAATAATTATGAACTAGACAGCGCTTTGCTTTGTTACCAAAGCGAAAATAAATTAAAATATAAATAATGATTCGTTTCCCCGAATGAGAATCGAACCCATAAACGTCCCCTGCCATTGAGCAACAACAGTTTTTACGTTATTTCTCTAGATATTTAATTTTTCATTTACATGGACGTCATTGTGATGCAATTCAATATAGTCGCGTCTATATTCACATATCGGACAATATTCTACAATAGACTTAATTCAGATGCGAAAAATCTATCGACTTATACAAGTTGACAGATTTTTCATTAAAATACTTTTTTTCAGTTTCAAAGTATACTAGTGACCGCCTGCTATTTCATTTGCGCGGACTTTATTACCATTTATATATTATATTCTTAAATATTTTAAATAGACTACTATAGCAAATTTAACAATACCATTCAATAACAATATTGTTAAATTTGCTTGATGAAAATTCGAAACATATAAAATCGGTGTTCTACTCAGCGTCTGTCGCTACCAGATGCTACTGAAAGCTTTGAGTGAAAAGTGATTTTTAAATGAAAGACATTACGAATATTATTAATGTTTGTATAAACTAAGTGTACTTTAAGTAACA
>JAEBDU010007109.1:0-17565 GCA_016802625.1 Heliconius numata | reverse complement strand
TCCCTAATCTCCTTGATTTTTGACATAAGCAAAATATAAAAGTTAAATGTATTCACGCTGTATCCCGCACATAGCAGGGCAGGCAGTGAAAATCTTCCCAGATCATCTCTTTTCTAATTTAAACACATTCCATTCCCTTAAAGACACTTCCGTTTTCTGGAGGCACTGCGTGTTGAGCTGCGGAACTCAGTCACCCTTTGGTTGGTTACTAGAGCGAGAAAATGAGAATATGAAATATTTAGTTCTCTCGAGTGAAAATCGAAATTCTGTCGCTTTTAAAAAAGCTCGTATGTTAATTTAAATTGTTTAACGTGTAATTGATTTATTCAATTATTAATATTGATACAATCAATTATCTGCTATACAAAAATATATGCACCGAAGGGGCCGATCAAACATAGCTATAAGCTATAATGTAAAATCAATATAAACGAAGTTTCTTTTTTTAAATTTATTTAAAAATTTCACAGTATTAACTCTGGTAGAGCGTGTAATGCACCGTGTATCCTAAATATCGATTAATCGGTATTTAAGTAGAGCGGCAAGTAGCGGCAAGTAGCGGCCGCGTCGTAAACCAACATAACTGATCGCTGGTAACTAGTGGCTAGTGGCGAGTGGACATGCCGTATGCCGTACACATGTGGACTTACTCATGTAAAATGGAAAATGAACTTGAAAAGTTTGTTCGTTTGTAGGAATTTCAATTCTCTCTCTTAGAGCTCCCCTCCATTTAATGATCTACTTACTTTATTTTATAACAGCTTTCAATCTAACAAGGTAAAGTTCGACGTGGAGTTCCGTCAGCCAAATACACAATGATTCCAGAATTCAACGAAATCGGCGAAAAGAAGAGGGTAGGTAGTTTTTCCGTGGGTAGGTTAGATCCCTCTGCCTACTCTGCTACGTGAGGGATATAGCGTGTAACTAAGAGAAGAAGAATGCCTTCTAATCACAATAACGGCGCATCCACAACAATAGTTAAACGGAAGTGTATCGGGTACCTTAAATCCCGATATAAGAACTATTCACGTGTACAATGGCGTAGTCCCTGCGGCCACCCGCGAGCCCTGCCCGCCGCCTGCCCGGGGTGCTGAGTTATAGCGCCGTGGGAGGACACTCCTGGTCCTGGGTAATTATAATATTGTATTATCCTTTTTTATATCCCTCCTAGACCTGGCTACCAGGGTACCAGGGTATCCTGAATTATGTCATTTCTCCTTCAGCTTAAATCATGTATTAATAGATTGTGTAACAGAATGTACTAGTTCTGTTTATATATTTTTAAAATTCAATTACAATGGTATACCTATATCTAATTAGTAAATTTTTTCCGGTCTGGTAAAAAAAAACGTAGCGTTAAGTTCCGCCAGTCAATACGCAATATCCCGAATGTTGAGTGGTGCGTGGGGAACAGAGTACTAGATTCCTTCTGCAGTTCCGTAGTATTCAGGAACAAACGTAAACAACTGTTTGCAAAAAATCTAGTTATACTTTGGCCAATAGCTTCATGAAATCTTTCAAATTTCTTAGTGAAGTATTCTTTAGCTTAAATTACTTTATTTTATGTTTTTTTTTCTTTCAATTTATACGACAAAAATCAGAAATTGTTGAAATATGAGTTAACAACACGAGCATCTCGTTAACAAATCGTTTATAAATTACGACCGGGGGCGAAGTTCTTATAATAAATAAAAATATGTATAATAAAACTTTGCATATCCGTCCATACAGAGATTAACACCGCGGTCTCAGGAAACACAGCTCTGATGAAGATGGTCAGTCGACTGTCTGACTGTCGGTAGATTGTGATTAACTCTATTAACAAAAACAAAATTCAATTTAAACAATTTATATTATTTTTGAATCAAAAGCGCTTTCCGCCACTCAACAAGCGATGCTTCCATAATTGCGGAAAGTGGGAAACGGAGTGTCTTAACACTGGGACTCCTCTACCTACCTACCTATTTATATAATTTTTCGGACATTTCTTATTTCAAAGCTGCAGAGCAGAACTTTTTTGTTTATAAAGACATAAACACATTTTGTTAGCTTCACGGTGTATCCCGCATATAGCAGAGTAGACAGAGGGAACTTATGGTTAAGACACTCCGTTCCCCACCCGCCGGGGTTTCGGGACATTGCGTGTTGACTTGCGAAACTCAACGCCAAGAATTTTAATGAAATCTCTATCAAACGTTATTTTTGTCAGCTCTAAGTAACGTTCGGTAGGTCGTTAGCTCGCTACTCTAATGAGCGGTAGCTTTGCGCAGAGATAACGCCCGGACGAGTCCACGCTATATGGATAGTCGTTTATATATTGTTACAAAATAAATTAATTTTATGATCAACAAACTTTTAACGGAACGGATAATTTTAATACCATATTCTTGCTATCTGCTAGATGCGGGATAAAGATGAAAACATCATTATATTATAAGTAGTGCTAATTATATATTTTTGTCTGGAATATTATAAATATATATTATAACATTTATATTTCGAAGATACCTAACCCAGAATATGTGAACCAAGGAAAACTATGCATTTAATGTACCAGCCTTCCAGGAACAGTTTGGGGACGAGACGCGTGACGAGCCGCGTTTTAGACTCATTACACCTGATAAGGCTCAGAGCTGGACCAGAGATAGCGGACTCTCACGACTTCTACAAACAAACATTACATACAAGAAAGTATATCTATACAATAGATAAATAAGAAAAAAGGCAAACTATTGTATAGTTTTTTTAACCTCTAATATTTCGCGGAACATTTTGCCTTTTAATTTATAATACCTACTACTTAGAATAATAATTTACTTTACAGAACAATATTACCAATACGTGATAAAAAATAATGATTGCTATAAATCATCGTAGTCGTTTACCAGAATTCAGTAAAAAAAATCCCGCTAACCTTATCATCTCTCTTATCACTCTACGTACGTGTGAAAGACATTGAAGATCTCTAATATATATGCATTTTATTATGTACGTACGTAAGTTTAAAAGCAAAAGTTACTTACATTGAACATGTCGGCCGTCACATTACAGGCGTTTAGTGCCTTTAATCATCTCTCTCCAGAAGAGAACTGGAAAGGAACAAGTGACCACTTACGACCGGTTCGGGAAAATCAAGAGTGGTCCGACAACATCCGAAATTGTGCCAAATTGCCCGCTCCGACTCCACTCGTAACAGCGTGATAGCGAATGTGAACTGACTGTGGGGATTGTGGTATTCTGGATAGTATTCATTCATAAATGTGGCAGTTGCAGGTTCGATTTCTACTCGGAGACATGGTTTATTTTCTTTTACTGGTTCTGGTAACACGCTTCCTAGCACGCTGTCTTGGAAATTATCCGATGCCTATGCCTAATGCCTACACTGCTACGCGGGATACAGCGGGAGCATGTACTACATGTACTTCTGTAACTACATATATGATACGGTTTAGGTGAGTAGCAGAGTTGCTATCACAACATTAGTAGAGTCGTAAAAACACTATTAATTACACATAAACTCATATCGACATAAAGGCCCCCGACGGACAGACAGACTGATAACTTTTATTAGTTATTTAGTTCCCAAACACGGCGATGGGCTATCAAGGAGGACGTTAAATGTTTACTGCCGCCTAATCTCACATTTCGCTCGGTTTCGCTCGAGGGACCTCACAGACTACAGACACGTAACGTAATGGTATCCATAAAACTTATTCAACTTTATTGTTTTAACTGATTTGTCGCATCCTTTAGGGAGTTACAATAGAGTTTACTAAATGTTCCTGTCCTTTCGAGGGTAATATTTACCATATAAAAATAATCTTACTTTAGTAGGTTATTTTCTCTTTTTTGCACTCTATATTTATTAAAATAATTAAAAATATAAATTCATATAAAATTACAGTATTATTGTTCAGGGGCCTAAAATATAATTTTAAATAATCAAAACTATTTTAAGATCAGTGTCGTCCTCTTCACAAAGACGAGGGTGCTTGACAGACAAAGACATAAAATATTTTACGAGCTCGAGTGAGGGACAGTCGACAGGTCCAGGGCAGCAGCTATCAAGCAGTTCCCATCAACGACTACTTGTTGATATCCTATTGAAAAACATTAAAAATTCCTCATAAAATGTAGATAAAAGAGAGAGTGGAATAGTTAATTTTTGCTTTTGCCACTGTAATCTTGAATAGTTTTTAATGATAAATTTTAAATGATAAATAAATTTGTGAAAAAATTTACATCCCTTAGATTCTAATGATGTATCTATATATATGAAGAATCGAAATAAAAAAAGTTTATAATTATAAATTGGTAATCGCGTGAGAAACGGAGTGTCTTAACACTAGGTTCCCTCTGACTATCCTGCTATTTGCGCGATACACCGTGAAGTGAAATAAATATATCATACATAAATGTACGTGTCTGAGTCCCTTTCAACAATTACATCAGACGATACTCAAAACAACGTAATATGTTAATATTAAAGAAGGATTGTTTATTTCTCGTAATATTTTAATTTTAGCAGTTCCTAGTCGTTAGCCGCAGTTGAGCGCTTCGTGGCGTAAACAAACGCCGCATTAAATACAACAGGCGGGGGAGAGCTTTGATTGATCGGATATTTACTTTTATACGCTATTTATATACTATGCTGGCTGAGGGAGACGAAACACTTGCGTGTGGGTCGCGGGTCGCGGGTTCAAGTTCGTGGAATAAGCAACTCAGTGTTGTTATACAAAAGTATTTGTATTAATGTAACATGAAATACAGGTAACAATTGTTATAATTATTTCACTTTTATTTACACACACATTTGGCAAACCTAATGAAAATACCTATTAACTAACTCTAACTTTTACGTGCGGCTTCGCTCCCGGTCAAACGATACATTCGTAGAGTAGGTGTCGATTCGTAGAGAGTCGGTTTCTTAGACAAATAGACTAATAAAACAGGTAAATCTTCCAATTGGAAATAGAACCTGCATCCGTAATTTTTACAATCCGACATTTCCTTTAAACATTTTATCTACTTTTAATGAATGAAACGAAATTCAAATGTCATTTATTCGATAAAACTACCTGTTCCTCTTCCTACACCTCCCAGTACTTCACCAGATGCACCATTTTTTAATCATAATAAACAACAATCGCGTGTCGTTACGTTATTCAAATTAAAATAATAAATGATATTTGGTTAGCATCGCCGTCTAGGATCTTTGGGATTGGGAGATGATTAACGGCCGCGGAAGCTGTGGTGGAGATTTATCTTAAACATTTGGAGCTCTAACTTTCAATAGCTATTGTAATGAAAACAAATATCTTATTAATACTTTAGTTTTAACTGTTTTTTAATGAATGGGGCCCTTTATCTGGCGTTGTGTATATTCAACTTTACAGCTTTGAATGACCTTGTTGGTGTATTGGTAAATGTTTCTCTATGTTATTACAAAGGTAACGGGCTCGTTTTAAATCCAACTGATTCTTATGTGTGTTATGGATATTAGTTGTTGTTTGGGAGAAAATAGAGAACGGAGTGTCTTAATACTATGTTCTCTTCACCATGCTATCTATGGAATCTAATTTTAGCAACTTAATAACTTGTGGACAACTGAGTGTCTTAACACTAAGTTCTCTCTGCCTACTCTGCTATATATGAGCTATATATAATATAGCATGAAGCTAAAAAAAAATATTGTAAATTATAAAATGTATTCTATGAGGTGATTGAAACCGAGTCAGTCAGTGTACCGCTCAAGTGACTATACAGATCGAATTCAAATTAAGTAGGTATAGTACCCACGACCTGTGTACACTATCAAACATAACTATTAGGTAATACTATAATCATCTTCTTCTAATAGGTTTACTATCTTTGATAGTTAAAGTGCACCGCGCAGCTCCGAGTTGACGCTCATTGTAAATATTTACGTTCCTCACGGGGCACTGGGCACTGGGTTCTAGGCACAAACATTTAGGTCTATGGAACCTTAAAGTACAAAGAAAATTAAACTTCTAGGTCATTGCAATCGCTAGATGACGACGACGTATTTAAGCATCACTTTTGCTGCATTTTGTATTAAAACTGGCCGCGAAATTAAAACTTATAGGTAATTCTCGCGAAACTATACTTATGAAATTAGGCAAGTTTTTTTGAATCGATTTTTTCTAGTTTGATTAACATTTCAGAATATGTAAGTAGAAATTGAAAAAAAACATATTATCTCATATTCATACATAGCAAAACGTTTGTTTCGTAATATATTTAAAGAGATACACTAACAGACGAACCCGGGACCAGCGGCGTTAGTCTACGCATTCCTACAGTAGGTAGACACTATACCCTACTAGATACCGTAACCTTCTATTACAACAATTTAAAAAGCACAACAAAATAGATTGAACACCACATTCTTTCCTAACGTGAATATGAACACCAGCTATTAGTTGTAATGCAATACGTACCACTAATGATCTATCAGTCAGTCAGTCACTCAGTCAGTCAGTAAATCGGCAGTTAGCTGTGTGCTCGGTGCGTTAATGTGAGATAGTTAATTGCCTAATACTTTTCATATATACCTATATCATTACACGAACGTTAAAGTAACTGTGTCTTGTAATATGTAATGGTACAAGTATATTACTTGTTTAGATAATTATACTATATAGTCGTGGCTTCGATTTCCACGCGAGGGAAGGTATTATATTCATTTTGTCGTTTTGGTAACGAGGCAAAGCGCGGCGATGAGTTCTGCAAGTAAACACTCAATCCCTGCAGAATTTGGCGGAACTATCTTAATAGGAACTTAAAGTGAACTTAACATTAGGTTCCCAAGGTCTCTCTGCCTCTGCTAAGTGCGGGATACAGCGTAAAGTTATAAAAAAATGTTTTGAATATATTTATAAGTATATTATAAATTATAAGTATGACAAATAGCCATATTTGAAAAATTGGCATCTAATATTTCTAAAAAACGTATAAAACCAGAGTGTGACTAGAACACACACCTCCCCACCTCTTGGATATTAACCACTGAGCCATACGCTTTTATCGAGCTAATTCTCTCTTCGGATAAAATTCATTGATTTATTGCCACAATAACATTGTTCAATTAATAATTATTTGATCATAACATCCATTGTACAAGAAGTAATATCCACTATACCATGAACTTAATGAGCTGGTGGCAATTGGAAATAAATTATAATATATATTGCAGTTCTAACTAATGTTATATTTGACAGTACCTCCTCAAACCTGCGTGCTCTCACCGCGCGGCGCCGCGTCGCCAACATTTCGTCAGAGCCAGTAAAAAATTATATGGGCAATATAAAATTTTTGCCTCGCGGGAGATCGAACCCGCGATACGGCGCAGTCGGTGGTCCTTGGTAAGAATTAAACAAAATCTTTCTTACATATTAATTTAAAAGATGATATAAAAACCATATTTAATAATATAAATCGGAGGTGTTTGTTTGTTTGAGCACGCTAATCTCTGGAGCTAGTTCGTATTGGTTTTTTATTGTATTGTATAAGAATAATTCGTATTTCTATACGAGAAATACTTTTAGCCACGGAGCCAAAGCCGCTGTTGAGACGGTTGGACGTACAATGAAGATGGGAACACCAACATATGTATGTGATGTCTTATTGTCAGGAGTAGGTACTTGACAAGTGTACTGCGGGGGTTTGTCCTGCTGTGATATTCTGAAGTATAAATTATACTTTTGTTCAGCTTCACGTTTTTTCCTGCATAATAGAGCATGCAGGAACCCAATGTCAAATTATCAAGGCAGTGCGTGAAGAGCGACGACGCTCAACGCCGCTATTTGCTGCTGCTATATCTTCTCAAATCTCTAACTTACTATTTACTTATTGCAACAAGCGTATTAGAACTTCGACAAAGCTTGATGAGAACGCAAGAACAGCTTCCAATCTCCGTTGGTTCGCGCCCAGAGCTACATTACATTTTTTTTTTAGAATTTCTTAAATATTGTTGTAGGATAATTAACGAACCTGCAACCTTCCCAGTGATAACAAACTGCAGAACTCATGGATTGCTATAAATGAACAAGCATACGAATAAGGAAACATCTCTATACATTCAGCGTCAGCGTCTCCCGAACGAAAGTAAAAACAATAAATAGTGAGTGAGTTTTTTATAGATCTGGCAACACAATCGTAACGTTGTCTAGAGATCTTCTGTGAAATAACTTGATATGTAAATTCTTATTGAATGCGATATGAATACTATTATTTTTGTAAATACTTGCTTTTGTACATCCATCTCAGGGTCAGAGTTGTTTTTGTTGTTTATTGACATACCACCGAGGGCTCTCTCTCTCTCTCTGTGTTCTCGTAGAAGACGTCTGTGTTTATGGTAAAACGAATGTTTTATTTATTATATTGTTATTATTATACGTCCCAATTGGAAATAACGTAACGTACGAGAGTGTTTATACAGTTTGTCCGCATCGTCGTCGGATCAAGTGACTCTTTGAATTTTTATTTTCATTTGTTTGTACAATTTTAAAACTGTTACTATTGTTATAATAAACTAGCATGCTAGTGACTCATTTCTACGCTTTCTAATTCATGTTATCTTTTCCATAAAAAGTCTAACGCCCGTCCGTCCGTGGTGGCGGAGTTCTGTTGTTGTGTTATATAAGACGTTTTGATTCGCTTCACCTGATAAGCCTCAGAGTAAGCTTGTACTCCGACGGCTGTGCTCATACGATAGCGGGAAATAGAGAATGAAGCGAAGTTAAACTAGGGTCCAAAAGCAAAAAACGAAAATATTTAAAAAATAATCAAAAATGCATTGAAAGGATCGCAGGAAAGTCTACTGGTCATATAATAAATGTACCATAAGTATGTCAGTAATGTCAGTACACCGGGAAGCTATCTCCATTCTGAATCATTGTTGACTTGCGCGTCAGACAGTTCTGTTTGCTACGGGAGACGCCGACACCACACCGTCTTAGATTCGAGGAATCCCTTACGAGGTTACGTGATACTGCCGGGACCACTGGAACATCAAATATAATAAAACAAGTATGATTCATTCATAAATAGTAGTGGTCGTGGTCAGGTCTCACATTTTGGGCGAGTGTTTGTATAATGCACTCTAGTTGTATCTACTTATATCAAATATTGTATTGTTATACAGAAAATTGTAATGAAAAATTATTTATTTATTATTATTTTTATCGGCGACCAGTTTTAACTAACATTTTTTTTTATAAAAGAAACATGAAAATTTAACTTTTAATATGAAAATTTAAATGTAAATTGCAATGAAACACACAATCAATGAATCCAAAATTCGGCGGAAAGTGCGAAATGGAAGTGTTTTAATGGAAACCGTTACAAGCGGGACACAGCGTGAAAAAAAGTATATTTTGTAGACGTATCATCATATCGCATCACTCTATATTATCACGTATTTCATTCTACGGACGGCGGATGACGGGTGACGGGTGACGGGTGACGGGCGACAGGCCGCTGAGGTCAGGGTTATTAGGTTACGGCCAGGAAAGCCCCATAAGTGTTTCCAAACTAATTCCAACCTATTTTTAGTGTATCGTATATAAGTAAGCTAAACAGTATTTTTAAGCTCTATACTAGTAAATTAATATACGTCACTTTATAATAAACTTAAGCATAATAAAAAGAAATAAGCTTCCAGAGTGCTCAGTAATTACAATACCAAAAAATTTACAATAACTATAAAATAACAACAGTTCAAAAGCTAAAAACACATCAACAATACATTTGAAGTCGGCAGCCCTACCGCGTCTCGTCTCCTGACATTACCAGTGACTCCCGGCGGCCGCCACTATCTACAT
This sequence comes from Heliconius numata, assembly GCA_016802625.1. Taxonomy (NCBI): domain Eukaryota; kingdom Metazoa; phylum Arthropoda; class Insecta; order Lepidoptera; family Nymphalidae; genus Heliconius; species Heliconius numata. Next base: position 7,720 of record JAEBDU010007109.1, on the reverse strand, counting down.
CTGCTTCTATTGTAGTGGATTTTTGGACATTGAAAGTTATGGAACAAATTTTAATTTACTTATTCATAAACATAAACAGTTTCAATTTACAAGAATTATATATTAGACAGTACTAGAATCCTCCGTTTCAGCAGTAATTTTAACAATTCTGCAACGTAATTAACAGTTCCACGCTCTCACTCGCAGACCAGGGTAGGCAGAGAGAACTTAATGTCGAAACTGTTCCTCGATCACCAGTCGGACTAGAGACATTGCACGTTGAGTGGCGTAACTCAGCTCCGTGTAGAACAGAGAGAGGACACAAAAACAATCCTCGAAAGGAGTTTGAACTCCAGACCGTCGAGTTTATAGTGAAACGTTGTCCCACAGTGGCACAAGCGATGCTTACATAAGTGGTTAATGTATTACATTTGAAACAATTATACCATATCGCGGCGCAACCTTGAACCTAAGTTTGACAGAAATCGCGTCACAGATGTCGCGAGTACCTACTGTGTACACACACAGACACACGGACACACAGACACACAGACAATGGGTGTCGAGTGTTTGGTTAAACACAATAATAGCGTAATTAATCGCTATTTGACGAGAGTGGCCACTATTTGCTGGAAAACACTTGTGCAAATGATTGTGTCGAGTTCTGTTCGCGGAGAGTGGAGCTGCCGCAAATGTAGCTTTAATTGTTAAATTAAACGTTTTTAATATGAATAATACAGAGATTCAGGATTCGGATTCATTACAAAATAGGTAATGAACAGTTTATTACACTTAACGCTTTAACAATTCAGCTTGTTTAATTACTTCCTTACAACGATGTAGTATAGCAAGAGCTAGCCGCATACTCCGTACCGATACAGATTTCGAAGAAACTCAATTCAATATTGTCCACATTAATTGATTTATAATTTCATTGCTCTATATGAGCCTGTGCCCGTAGAACTTAGGAGTCCTAGGAAGTCAATGGAGTCCCAATATTTGTCATTTCTACGTAATTTGTGTGTGTTTTTTACAAATTATAAGAAACACCGAATATTCATAAAAAATCGTCTCTAAGAGAACTTTACACCCGGTGGTGGAGCTAAAAAATATGTTTAAACAAAAGTCCGTAATAAGCATATAGGGGAGGCAGAAGAAACCTAGTATTAACACACTCCGTTCCCACACAACAACAAGACTAAACGCCTATCTCTATCTTTTTACCAATACGGAGAAACGTTTATAATTAATTCCTCCGCACAGAAATCGAAGTCACAACCATCCTGTCTATAGTCAAGTGCTTGACATTGCCTATGCGACTTACGACGCACTTTCATAATATAATAACGAAGTTGATGACCAATGAACGCTTTCTATAAAATATTTCATCACAACTCTACCAGAGAAATTGATTGCTCATATCTTAAATAATATTGATGACAGTTTATTTAATAGAAAGATGCAAATGGTAAATAATGATATTAATTTAGATGTGATGGTGTTACAGCTCGTTTGTAATGTACCCGCTACCGGCTGTCAGCGTCGCGCCCACGCCCACGCCCACGCCCACGCTCGAGCTTTACACTTAATAATTTGAGCTTTTACTTTTATTTTGTTAGTTGAGTTCATTATTTAAAGTTTTACCAGTCAACGATGAGAGAGCGACAATACGCTCGCATTAAAAGTTTTGATTTACTATGCTATTGTCTTTGGTTGACAAATTTTCATGTACAAATCACGCTCCTTATATCTTACAATAACTTTTTTAAGGATCTCTTTAAACTACTTTTGAAATATTTTAGATCATAATGGTGAATTAGGCTGGTGTCTTGAGATTTAAGTTTCAACAATTGACGAGTAGGTAGTATGCTTAATAACTACTTACACTTGGATATTATTATTCAAAATTAAATACATTTGTTGCTTAAAAACTTTTCTCAATTAATTTAAGCAAATGTAAACAGAGTTAAGTAATTCCGAATCAATTAACGACTTTCTAAAATGCTAAAGCTTGTAATTTCTGATTTCAGACGCGATAACGCGAACAACGAGCGCCCTTCCAGCTCCGACAAGTCCGACTCCAAATTAATTAATTGGCACAATTGATATACGATTACTTCAGTACCGGCGTTTATCAACAATTACTGCTAAAGCTATCAGGATTATTGCAGAGAACGACGCCGTGTGGGCAGAATTGAAATATAAGCTTAGATCACTTTCTGTCCACTTGTTGCGTTCATTCATAGAAGAAAGAACGCGCGGCGCCCACGTAGTGTTGCGTCACTGAGCGGTTCTCACTTACTTAAGTACTATTTAAGTAAATACTATTTGAAAAGTTTCCATTAATACTAGATGGATATTTGTAGGATGGCGTCGTATTTGATAAGTTGATATGAACTTATTTGGAAATTCTACTTAACTATAACAAAAGTATTAAAACAGAACTTCATATAGGTATGCTAAAAAATCTCGATTGATCTCCATGTATTTCACATCAGCATATTTCTGGTGGTCTGATGGTATTATTTATAAATTTTTGTTTAATTTTGCATATTTTTTAACTTCTTAAAATGTCTTAATTAAAATTTATAGGTACCTATACATATTTTTACGTAACAATTTTGTTTTAGAAGTATTAGCCTTTGCCTCTAAATCCCGGTATTGAAAAGTTTAATTGGCTCAGCTTAGAGTACTTAGGAACTTTATCTGCAAAGTAATAACTTGTTTAATCGAGATAAATAATCTTAGCTCTTAACAATTGTTTTAGATAAATTTTAATTGAATTATCTATGAAGTTAGGCCAAGATTTTGTTGTCTTGTTGAAAACGTTGTCTTTTTTTGTAAGTTCACGCTTTATCACGCATATGGTAGAGTGGCGGAGAACGCTAAGCTCTTAAGTCCATATTCCGCCTGAGCTTATATTGTGTATTGTAGTTGTAGTGTATTATATACAAAAGATCAACTATCTCATCGACACGACTCAAATGCGACTACTTTCCTAACTCGGAAAACCATCTTAGTATTCCAGCTGAACTGTGAAGTGAAATACACAATAGGAACATGGAACTTGCTGGACAGTACCAGGACGCGCGTCCCGGAGGTCCTATTCAAGCTACAACTGACACGCGGACACCTAGTCTACAGTGTGTACCTGCTTGCACTTAGGTGTTTGTGTGGAGTACTTTACATTACTAATTAACAACGATACTGATGTAACGATCAATATATCGATTGACGAGTATTTACCTTAAAATTCCATTGTAGTCATAATATTTAAAACTAAACTTAAAATGTGTATCAAAAATATAAAAGTGAAAATAGGTTAAGACGTCAGCAGATATAATCTACCGAGATAGCGTGATGGATGCGCGTCGCCGTGATCGATGCGAGGTGCCAGGAGCGAGGCCCGCGCCGGCCAAATTATTAAATTTACGAAAGAAAGTCAATTTCCCCGAAATCTTGATTAAGTAACAGTTAGTTGCAACCAGGTAAGACCAGGTGAGACCAGATAAGAAGAAGTGAAAGATTGTCACAATCTTGAATTTTGTTATAATTGAGATAAAAACGTTTCTAGCTAAAACACCGTCGTGCCGTCACGCGGTTGAAAGGGTATCCAATACATTATACTCGTATATAATACGTTAAGTGATTATATCTTCAATAAAAATGGAAGGAAAGTTTAAATTACTTATTATACTTTGCTTATCTCTTATTTGCTTCTTTGATGCAATGAAACTAAGTACGAATTGGTATTATTTACCAACGTGTATCCAATGTGTCCTAACTTGAACTTGGATCTTTTTACCTATTTTCTTAGCAATTCTATTAAAATAACAATTAAATTGGAGCCTATCGTAGCGCTCCGTGGGGCTCCGACAACGACGCAAAGTGCACAAATGCGAGGCAAGCACAGTGTTGAGGGGAACGGAAGTGTCTCAATAGGTTCCCAGGTAGTCTCTGCCTACACTGCTACGAGCCGGATACAGCGTAAAGGTACAACGAGGATTCCATTTCAAACTTGACAAACTACTCATAGCGGTAAACTATGTAATATTTCAAAAGTTGCATAAGTAACAGTCCAAAGCGGGCCACCATCATAAATATTACCGAACAGAACTACAAAGAGGTACAAGTTGCTCGTACTACTACAAATGTACAAGAGATGTGTTGGCACTAATATTGGTAATATTGACGCTATGATGACAGAATGCGTACTAAATTTAAAAAAGTTCATATATTTATTTAAGTAAGTAATTTAAGTAACAATCGACAATCAATATCCGAAATTTCTATCGTTTATTCGATTATTAGTTAGATACATGTCCTTAAACGTCGTTTGTAAAGAAATTTTACAAAATACTGTTCTTTAAAAAGAAAATATACAAATTAGATATAGTCCAATATTTCAGTATCACTTACAATGAAACGTAAGTGACGTTAACGTTAAAAATGATAAAACAATTGACATTTCACATCAAGTCATTCACACCTTTTGCACCGGTCTCCCTAAGTGAAATGATTTAATGAATTTTAAGTTTTATTTCTTTCTAATAAGATTGATTTTGGCACGTGTCCCGTGACCACCCAAGCGTCGACTGATAACAGTAGACTGATAACGGATATCAGTAACACAGTTTTGTCGGATTTCGCACACCACGTGGTCTCAACATGTGTTTGGACTTGGCTAGATGCGTCCCAAATGATCTTTGACTTGCGTAATAATTAAAAAATAACGTAAAAACATGTTTTTTGTCTGCAAGTATGGTATAATAGTGTGGTAATATGGACCTCGTCATTTATAAAATAATACATTTCAGAAGTCGAGTAATTAATTTTCCGTTTATGTACATTCTAGTGAAACTTACGTCATAGCGAATAGAATGTTGTAAATAAGTATTTGCTTAAATTCCTTGTAATACATTTTCATAGTCGAAAGAGTCGAAGTCATACCAGAAGCAACATCAACATTGACTAAGTACAAGTAGACAACCTTAATAGCTGACATAATGAACATGATGTCACTCGAAATGTAATACTCTTCTCTTTTACTAGTGTTTGACAACTTCTAGGAATTTGTTAAGAGCCAGCGTTGTAGTTGAAACAATTAAAATGTTCTAAATACCGCGTCGACGCTGATCTGCAAGCATCACATTACTTCCTCAATACGGAGGTGGATTACACTGGACTAAACTATTGATGTGTACACAAACACTACAACCTAAGGAACAAACCGTTACCAGTCCTGGAAACGTATCCCCTACCCTGTCAACATGACACATGACGGGTGAGGCACTATCGACCTCACGGGAAAGCGGAACAAACAGACGGACTTTCACATACGAGTATGTAATGCGGTATGGCAACGTGATACCTACTTTATATTAATTCCAACAACGTAAGGAAATTAATAAAGTCCCTTCAGTATAATTATAACGTAGTTTGTATGGCGCGTGTAAAGAACTAAGTTTCGTCGCCACGAATCCTGTCATTTTTAAACGGTTTTATTTAGCTCACCCCGTTTGTTTATTTATTTGTTTGTTTGGGTCAAATTTAGTAATTGTTATAAAATTTAAGAGACCTTTAGGACTTTAAGAGATCGTCGTAGCGCAACGAAAGATTAAGGAAAATGGGAGAATATACATATTTCATTTTAGCTTATTTCTCTCAAACGGATTTATGTCCAACACTACTCATTACGTCATAGCATTTATTAAATGCGATTCGCAAATCAAATAAATGTTTAATATTTGGTAACGGAGGTGCAACAGCTTAAAACATTAAAACCACATTGCTTAAATCAGTAAAGTACGATAAGGTACAAATGACGGTGACCATACAGTCCTTATCAGTGAAATATAAATCATTAATAATTAGGCACGTATTTAAATGCCTTTACAAATGTACGACTCATACAAATATAATTGGTCGATAAAAACGTCGAATGTGAAATAATAGGTGATGGACTCTCATTAGCGGTTCCGGTTTATATTAGTACTGATGACATAATAGACGAACCCACACTCTATGAGGTAGTCGCTAGTTTATTACTTCACATATTACCATACTAGTATATACGTTGATGTTCAAATAATCTTCATCTATATTAGGTGTAAGTTAACTTCGACAGAACACTGTAAAGTGTGATTTCAAAGTTTAGATGTTAGCGTAGTGAGCTTGTCGACAGACGAGTTCGAACTGAAACATACACCGGTAGCTCCTGCGCGGGCGAAGCCGCTGGTAAAAACTACTTTAGATATAAATAATTAGTTGTTTATCATGTTCATGTAATGTGCTATTCAGGTCACTCAAAGCAGGAAGAGAAGGATACGCAGTAAAGCATAGACGTTAGACTTAAGATGCAATTTAATGAAATAAGTGCATTTTTTCCTGTCTCTAATTGCAAGAGATTTCCAACAATTTGAAATTTTAAACAACAACTAATGATCTGCTAACGAACTAACGAATGCGCGACCGGTTGCGGCGATTTCTATCGACTAATTTACTTTTTACAGCGAATACGTGCCGCGCCGCCCGGCTTGCTTCAGCTTTCTTTGTTTAGTGTTTGGACGTTAGCAACATCTTAAAGTCTGATCATTCCATGTTACATTATTTTGACTTTTTGTGCCTGTTAAATATAATATAAACATATTAGTTACATTTAAACATTTTATAAAAATAATTACTTAATAATGTGACGGTGACGTCGATAAGTTGATTCACAACAATGTCTCAAGTAAGCATTACTTAATTTCAAAGTGAGGCTAATTACTTATTATTATACGATAAACTAAAGAAAATGTCCTACTGCAGTACTATAGAAGCATAGCATAATGAGATAAACAGCACTGACGAGTGAGGACTGAGGAGTGAGGCTGCCTTGACACCAAACAGAACATATTATCTAACAAAAACAACTCTACATTGTCAGCCCCGACTTTACTTTGAAAATACAGAAATTAATAATGTTATTCCTGTTTTAACAGCTTATAATGCTAAGTAGGAATTAAAATATTAATGATCAAGATTAAGGAACATATTTATCTTTCTTTTTATTTCCTTAGTACGTGAAAATAAAATTTAAAATAGAGTATTAGTTAGATAAACAAAGAGAACCAATTGACAGATTTGCGCGTTGTAAATTAGTTTTAACTATACAAATTACAACAAAGTAAATTACTCTACGCCTATTCAATAAATATATAAATGATTGATGACTTGCAATAATCGAAGTCGCGAGTCAGGGTTATAGTTTGTCACTTCCTGTTTGCTATTAAATAACCATCAGATAAGGACGACGGGTATCAGATCCTGTTGAGGTAACACTCGTAAGAACTCGTGGGGGAAATAAGTCGTGATGGTGCACTTTTTGTCATTTTCGACAAAATTGCGACGACGATGACGATGTAATCTAACGGCACAAAAACTCATTTTGATAAAACTTGATTTTGATTTGTGGTAATTAGTTTTTATTATAGCGGAAGGGTGGATGACAGAGGGTTTGCAATGGTACTGGTTATGTAAGAGACAATCTTGATATGTCAGAAAAAACCAAGAATAATAGTCCTATTACAATATCCCATAATTTGGCCAATAAATTGGCGATATTATTCGCTTGAAAAATAATCCAACCTGTAATAAAGAGAACAAAACTATCTTCATCTTCTTGTATTTAAAATGAGGAGTAACTCTTGAGACTCTCGAACTTGTTCTGACATCATCATCTTGATAAAATTACCATACG
>JAEBDU010007100.1:0-11112 GCA_016802625.1 Heliconius numata | reverse complement strand
TACCTTAGTGGCCTGAACATTACAACTATGAATAGTTTAGGAGCTATGGTCAGAAGAACCGCTCCAAGTAAAGCTAACAATGTTACACTCAGGTCGAAGACATTCCACCCACTTTCTAAATAAACTGATAGACCAGACGCCATTATTCTTAACGCTGCTTCTAGAAGGAACACTGGAATTGATAAAAAATTATGTTAATTGTAAAAGATACAAAATATATTATTTCTGACTATATTCCTGGCAAGGAACACAAAATTAAACGCACTAGGTTGATGGCTTGATTCCCACTTGAAAAAATGAACATTATCTCGCTCTGATAACGAGGCAAAACGCAACGTCGAGTTCCGCCACTCAACACGCAATGCCTGCAGAATTCGGCGAAAAATGGGGGACGAAAATATCTTAATAGGAACGGTTGTAGACACTTCATTAAAAGATGAGTAGCGGAACTCAACGCCTTTGCACAATTTTTAACAGAGAATAATTAAGTCCGCTAAGTGGGATTCGAACACACAACCATGGCGTTTACAGCTGTCCTACTACAACAAGGTGGCCACATATTTAAATAAATAGTTTTAAATAATATAAACCCATTCAAATAATATAAACTTACAAATAAGGAACAGCCACGTGTCCCAAGAAGCGCAAAGCAATCGAGCGCTGTCCTGCAAGTCACCAGCCGCCTCACACACTCGCAATATCATGGACACTCCGTTACCAACTATTAGAGCATCTGAAAATTATAAAATATTATCGTCAATAATATTGTTCATGCTCAACCTCAAGTAGACACTTATATATATTATGTTTATCATTTTGTGAAATAATTGGTTCTTAACTTATATTCTCCAAATTTTAAAACCATTTCTTGTTAGTTTTGCAATCACAGTTTGTCAAACCTCATCAAAAAAAATTGAACATGTGATTTCTTGTTGTTCTCAAATCATTAATTCAAATCCTCGCTATATAAATGTTTTTAAAGAACAAAAATAATGTTATGATAATAGAAAAAAAATTGGATTACATACCTATTATCGAATATACCTATATTAGAATAACAATTTACCACTTACATATAAGGTATTCAAAATACGGCCATCTCACGGCGCTAGCGGCGGCCCTGCCAATAGGTTCCAGCACTGATTCTGCATACCAGGGCGCCCTAGAAGTCTGTGGGGCCCAGCGTAGGGCAAAAACGTCGTAGACATTCGCAAACTCTGCCCTAGATAGGCCACCTGAACCAGATTGGTTGAGTTGCTTGAACATTAAGTATACGTCTAAACCACCTGTAAGTAGAAGAAATAGATGTTTATTTCAGGTAGGTAAATATGTGATTAATATAAGAGAAATTTCATCTATTTATTAGAGATTTCTATCTATTGAAGCAGAGAAAACTCAGCCATAAGTATTATCCTCCACTATCCTTGTATATGAAACCCAATGCTGCACTCTATTTAGTAAGTGAAGAAAGAAAGAAAGAAAGAAAGTGTCAGTTCAGCACAAATCACTTCACACCAATGTCACGTTTCCCGCAAGGCAGGCAAAAGAAGCCTAGAGTTAAGACACTCTACTCTCCACTTTCACTGAAGAGCGAAGAAAATGGACATATTAAATATTTTACTTCCTCGACTGGGAATCAAATCCACAATCTGTCGTTACAGTCACACTTTGTAGCCCAGCGGCCCGACTGGCCTCGACAGTCACTTTCACTTTAACTAAGTAAAATTCAATAACTCTAACTCTAACTTACTATAATTAGGCGCGTAATGCCTCAACAGCCCAGCGAAGTGGCGTAACCTAACCGCGCGGGGAGCCCGTCTCGACACCAACAGTCTGAAGGCGCGGCGTGCAGCACCGCGCCGGTGTAGGAGCAACGCGCGGCACTTATCACGCTCAATACGCGTGAACGCTTCGTAGACTACGGCTAACATCTGTAAAATTAATATTAATAATGTTTTTTTTTAGCTTCATGCTTTATCCCGCACACAGCAGAGTAGGCAGAGGGAACGTAGTGTTAAGACACTCCGTTCCCCACTTTCTGCCGAATTCTGGGGACATTGCGGACCTAAAACATGTCTCTAAAATAATAAAGTCAGTATATAATGGAATGTTTTAACACAATATCTATCTGCTTGTTATATATGAGAGAAAGCGAAAAACACTAGAACCTAAATACACATTAATTCTTATGATTATTATAAATCTAATATCTAATTTCAAATATATCTGTAGTAGTAAAATTAAGCAATGATAGTTTAATAAAACTTACCAAATTCATAAGAACGTAGAGAACCGTTATAATGTAGAGAATGAAGAACAGCGCGTACCACTTTGATTTAGCGTAAGATGGCATCATTACATCTGGAAAACTGAAATATGTATAATACATTGATCAATAGATAAGAATTTATCGTTCCCTTTCTGCTGAAATCTAATAAAAACAAAAGAAATTGCCAATCTTTTAAAGCAACTCAACTCGCTTTGCTTGTAATTAATTTTATTACTAACCAAAAAATCCTCTTAAAAAAAATAACAATTAATAACTTACTTAGCAGTTGTAAGAAGGACGAACATACTGACGAAAGAATCGCTTATAGTTTGAAAATGTCCATTGTCTATGTGCTCGGAGAACAAATAGTAGCCCAGCAGTGAATATGTCGCTACAAAAAACATGAGCAGACCTGGAAAGTGAGAATTATATAATTTATATCTATAAATAATATCAATTAAGGCTATAATTTTAATTAATATTTTAGTGATTAAATAAGAATATTGAAAATGATGGTGATATGGATGGATGATAGATGACGGGTATCGGCTGACAGGTGACGAGAGACAAACGACTATAAAGTTTTAGTTAGTTAGTTAGTTTTAATAGTTTTATTTAAGAAATCGAATGTGTTAAAAGTCGTGAGCAGTTGTACAATCAAAAATCAGCTTCACGCTGTATCCCGAACACAGCAGGGTAGGCAGAGGGAACCTAGTGTTAAGACACTCCATTCCCCGCTTTCTGCCGAATTCTGGAGGCATTGCGTGTTGAGTGGCAGAATTCAACGCCGCGCTTTGCCTCGACTCCAGAGAAATGGTAATTGTACAATGAAACTACAAATATCCTTTGTAGTATTTTTTGGATACAAGCAATTTATTAAACATAACGCTAACAAAAGCTCTATATTGTTTTATTTTAGCTCTTTAAAATTATACGTACCTAACATATCTATAATAGGCGGCAACGACTGCAATATCTGTCTAATAAACCGTCTAACGCCGCCGCAGTGCCTGGTGTCCACCAAAAAGATAGGCCTCAACGCTCTGGTGACGCGAAAATGAGACGACTGTCGGCAAAGTACCACTACAGCTTCTAAAACCATTATCAGTAGTGTGATACCCTGAAAAATTAAAATATAAAATAAAAAATCAGCCTATCCCTGTATCCCGCAAACAGCAGGATAGGCAGAGGTAATCTAGTGTTAAGACAATCCGTTTCGCACTTATACGCACGAAATTTTCGAGCATTGCGCGTTGAGTGGCGGTTCTCAACGCGGAATGTTGGAACGGAAGTGTCTTAATGGGAGCGGTATGTGACATTAGTTTCCCAGGTTCCCTCTGCCTACGTTGCTTTGTAAGATAAAATATTATCCTTTGTTATAAGTGGAAGTTGAATCCAATATCACGTATACGGTATATTAAAAGGTTTATATTCATTATTTTATTATTACAAGGTAAATAATTTTAAAATTACCTTAATCATAGTCCTCTTATGCTTAAAAATAGTGCCCCACCCAATCCATTTAAGCTTAAGATGTAGTTCAATACCTATCACAGATAACGCCAATAATTCTATAGTACCGTGTGCCCATACTGGAAGCTGAAAACAAAATTATTATAACTATTTAAAAATTACCATACAAACAGAAATATATATGGAACGGATGACGGAGTGTCTCATCACTACTTTACTACGGGAGAAACTAATTTCTATATAGTTATATCACAACTTTATAACAAGCGTGAGCAAAATTGACAAAGTTGATTGAAAAATATAATATTGACAGACGGGACATACAACACGGACAACAAAGTATTCCTAATCCATTTAAATGGGATTTTAAAAACTATAGTTATTTTTATTATTTACGTTTACATAAATTACCTCAAAAGCTGGAACAGCTGGATCTTCAGTGAACGCTAAAAGAATAAGAACTAAGGATGCCAGTAAATCCAGTCCGTGATACCAGGGGTTGTGGACGCGGAGGTAAGCTGGCAACTCCTCAGGGCTGGAGGGGTGGGAGTCGAATTTCTCATTGTTTAATCCTTCCTGGAAAAATTATAAATAACATGTACTACTGAAGTATATTTTTTATTTTAGTGCTAGTGCTTGCTAGTTTATCGAAGAAAAGTTCAAAATATTAATAATATAAATATTTAAGATTTATATATTTTTCTTATTGTCATAGCTTTTGCAATCAGCGATGGAATTTTAACCCACAAGGCCACAACCATGGTACTCGTAGTTAGGCACATCTTAAGGATTTCTTAATAAAAATAAAAGGCTTACTTCTAAATAAATGGCTGCCTCGTGATAATTCATCTCCCAATGCTCGTCCTCGGACATTTGTAGTCCAGTATGGAGGGACGACCTGCTGCCCATGTCCAGAGTACCGTCGCCTGCGCCATCGGTGCCAGTTCTACTATCTGGAAACCAAAATTTTTTTTATTAATATTTCGATTGAATTGTTATAAAGCGAATGAATTATTTTTATTGAGGAAGCCGCGTCGTGCGGGTTCGACTGCCACTCGAGTGATACTTCGAGTGTCTGTCTATATACCGGTTACGGGATACCTACAGATGAGGTTGAAAATATAACATAGCACAAATCACAAGCAATATCATAATCATAAAATCATTACGTTATATTTTTCGTTAATTGAAATTAAAACGTTTTTTTAATATGCATAACTAACTCAGAGTGTTTGTAAAAGATGAATGAGCGGAATCCCATGGGAAATTATTTTTTACAGTACGCAAAAACTTATCTAATTTCATATTTTTTAATACTTAAAATCACTCTACTGATGTGACTGTCTTTAATAATTATAAGCCATAGAACTATAAAATTACGCGCACAGCAGATAAAATTTAATTGTATGGCCAACAAAAAAAATTGTGAAATTTATTTAAAATAAAATTAACAATCTACAATTTATTATTTGTCTACTAAAATAAACTCGAATATTAAATAATATACAAGCACTACTAAAGCAATTATTTGCGAAATACTAATATCAAAATAAGGGTAAATATCGTTTATTTACTGTTTTGTTATATTTAGAGATAAACTCATCTGAATATAAAGACTAAACCTAAATTCATAAACTTATTACAAGTTTACAACGTTTTATAATATTTTTTTATAGTTAAAAATATTTTTTAGCTTCATGCTATATCCTGCGCATAGCTTAGTAGGCAGAGGGAATCTGGGAACCTAGTGTAAAGTAGTAACTTTCTCCGTTCCTCACACTGTGTTCGTTTCCCACTTTTCGCCAAATTCTTGAGGCGTTGCATGTTGAGTGACAGAATTCAATGGTACGCTTGGCCTCGTTACCAGAGCGAGCTCGTTATTATATCAATAAATAAACTCAAGTATTATATTATATTAATAAGGTTTTGATGTATATTATATTAATAAGGTTTTGATGTATATTATATTAATAAGGTTCTGTCTGTTTTAGCCAGGGCTTACAAAATAATCGGATGGTTCTCGTAGCCCTGGCCAGTGCCTGTCAGTAAGAAGCACCATCAAGTATGAATGGGTTTATTGCACGAGTAGATGGCCTATATCTGTTAGTCCATTAGTTTACAAAACCCATTCGAGTGGTAGCGGTATACCAGTCGATTTTCTTTAATTTAAGTATTCCAGTAAAAAAAGTATTTGGTCTTAGTAGCTTACTCTACACTACAGAATACATGAGAATTCTAAAAAAAAACTTTATGCTGACTTGTAAAAAGTATTTATAAAATAAAAAATATTTGTAAAAGTATTTATAAAATAAAAAATATTTGTAAAAGAATTTATAAAATAAAAAATATTCGTAATGATCATTTTTTTGCTAACTCTGCACTATCGTTACTACAAACATTTACTTTGTGATAAATTTACGTGATTCGTTGGACTTATTTGAGTCAAGGTTAATAAAAGTGCAACGTATTGTAATCACAGACTTCTATTTTTTACAAATATTTTTTTATTTATTTTATATGCTTAAAAAAAGTATTTTCTTTTTTAAACGACTTTTTTTTTCGAAATGGAGGAAACTTCATATTTGTTAACTAAGTATTTTTTTATATTTCTTTATCAATTTCTCCGTCATTAGTGGACCGATTTCTTCTCAGTAGAAAGAACATTTATGAAACTTCCATAAGTTGAGTAGGAATCGAATCCGAGACATGCCGGTCTCCTGCCTTTATACTACATACAATAATAAAACATAAAAAACGTAGCAAAAGAGTAAGTATGTGAAAGTTATATAAAACTCATTCTTCTTTTAACAGAAATTTGAATTGTGTAAAAGTTAAAGAAAAACTTTTTCTTGAACTTTATACTTTTGTTAAATTCTACCATTTTCAACAATTCACTTGGAATTGTAAAATTGCATAAAGGTTGTAAAAGTTCACTTCAATTGAAAACTTTTATCTTACATTTGCTAGTTCTCATACTTATGTTTTTGTACACCTTCACACTGTATCCCGCACACTTGTAAATTATTTTAATAAAGATTTTATTAAACTCTCTGGCAATGCTTCTAAAAATTCTGTGAAGTGGAGGACGGAGTGTCTTAACACTACGTTCCCTCTGTCTACCCTGCTGAATTTAAAGTTGATTTTTATTTTATTTAATAGTTAATATGTATTACGATTAGTTTTAGAATTACACACGAAGCACTTACATGGCTTCGTAATAACATTTTATTGCTATATCTTTGTATCAGGCGCACGATATAATTCTCTCTTCTTTCTTACGAATGGGCGATAATGTTGTCACGCTAATTAATTATACAAGCCTTGCTATGGTAAAATACATGATTTAATGATTTTTTATGGTTTATTTATAATGTCAGACGGAAACCGTTAAATTACTAAGAATTTTAACTGTAGCAAAGTTTATAAATAAGCTACGTACTTAACTATTTTTTTTAATTTATAATCTTTTTCATGACCACTACTATTGCTAAGTGTTCAAAATTTCAATTCAAATTCAGTTTTACAAATATACTACCGATATCACCCTTTGTCGTCAGTCGTCGCTAGCGATTTTATTTGGTAGTAGGTATTTTAAGACGTAAAAGTAAAAAATTCGTTTTTACCCGGAGTTATTAGAATATTAGAAGTAATTTCTGAATACTTATTTACATTTCTTAACCTACTTCTATGCAAAATTTAATTCCAGTCTAAGTCCAGTAGTTTCGTCCGGCCGTTGTCTGTCAGTCACTGACTCACCCACCGAGAGTTCAATACCATTTTCACAATTGTAGGTCAAAGGAAAGTACAGTTTTAAAAAAAAAAGGTTTAAAAAAATAACAAATTTAAGTTTGCGGGTGTATGCACTCATTGTTATATGTAATAAACTACAAGTACTTATAGGTTTGTAATATTTTTTTTACATAATAAATTTTCACTTCTCATATTTTTCTATTTATTTGTATTGTAAATTATCACTATCATGCAAAATTAAATAACTGTAGCACCACGGGAAGTTCTCTATAGGATGTTGTTTACGCGGCGAATTTCATCAAAATGCACCAAAAAGTATGTATTAATGCTCGTAGCTCTTGATTGCGTTAACTTAGATATTTATTCTGTTCTACATGGACTTACGTATACCTTTTGATCAACAAAACCTTAATAACTTACTAACTAACTATTAAAATGATACGCGTCATACACATATAGCTAGAAGTAGACAGAAGTAGTCTAAATAGAAGCTAGAAGTAGCATCATTTAACATACTTACCTATAATAATAACAAAAACAATAGAAATTTATCATTAACAACGTTAGGAAATGTACCTATACGAGTATAGCGCAATTGTTCCAAACGACCTCGCTGTCAAGTGCAAGTTTGAAAAGGCCCGAGTGCTCGCAAATCGTGATTTTGAAATTATTACGCAATATAATGGAGAGAGAACGTACAATGCGACGTTTGCATTTGCGTGTTGATTTGAAAAGCATTTTACTCTTTAAATAACATTTTGAGGGCAGTCGTGGCGCTGGGGCACAAACAAGAGACTGTAAAAGCGATAGGTTGTGTGTTCGATTCCCATTCGACGAAATTAAATGTTTAATACTTTCATTTCTTCGCTCTGCTAACGAGGCAAAGACCGACGTCGAGTTCCACCACTAAACACGAAAGAATTCGGTGGAAAGTGGAGAACGGAAGTGTCTTAATGGGAATGGAATATCTTAACTGTTCTGTTCTGTTCTTTCTAATATGGCGTTCCGAGCGTGCCAGTTGAGCACAAAATCACTTCGCCAGTGTCACGTTGAATGGAGAACTCACGAAAGAGGTTGTAAAAATATCTTAACACTAGGTTCCCTAAATTTTCCCCGATTATTTTGCTACGCGCGGCATACCCCGTGAAACTAAAAATAGAAATATAATACTTAAGCGCAACTAGATTTATGTCTTTAAATATACCTACATTTATTTTTCTCAATCTAAAAATTCTTTAGAAGCATTTACCTTGACGTATTATTAATGGTTGTAAATCTAATTTCTATTCGGTTATATACCACATAATATGTATATATATTTTTGGCTTTTTTAGTTAGTCAAAACGCGGCGTTGGGTTCCGCTATCCCACATAAACTCTCTAAATTGGTGGGATATGGGCAACAAAGCTTGCCTGCCAACACATATGAGTAAAGATAAATCGTAAACTACGTAGAAAGTAATTAAAACTAGCAAGCAATGCTTTTAATTAATTTGTAGCTTCAATCTTTGCCGACGTAGCGGAGTAGTCAAAGAGAACCTAGTGTTAAGAAACTCCCAACCTTTAGCCCAATTTTCCTGATGGGAATCGAATCAACAACCATCGCGTTTACGTTGTACAGTTTACCGAGCCCCCATATTCCTACGCCCATGTTCAACTCCCTGCTTTGTCTTCTTACCAGAGCAAGGATGTGGAAATTGTTCATACCCCCGAATGAGAATCAAACCCAGAATCATCACATTTATAGTCAGCTGTGCCGCTACGGCACGAAGGCCTTAATTATTTCGGAGTTCTATTTCATTATTGATTTTCATTTAAATCATAGATATTTTTACTTTAAAACATCATGAAGGCACTGCATGCTGCGTCATGGATATCATAAAACATTCGTCTAACAATAAGTAATTTATCATTTCTTTTGTTTATTAAAGTGCGGTAGCAAGTTTCGTCACCATCATGTCTTAGATTATAATAAAAGTGTTACTTCCTTCGCACTTTACTCACTAATCAAGTTTCATTTACACAATTATTACTCTGATATTATAATCATAATCTTAATTAACCATGTATTTTATGCTTCAGATTTCATAACAAGATAGAAATAAAAAAAATTAAAGTTGACATATTGGAGTGGTGGAAATGGGACAAGCTTGACAAAGATAATTAAAAATAACTTCATTAAAAACAATTGTATTTACAGTAAGATGTTAGAGACATTTCCATTGCACAAGAATATCCAAAAATCTTAATTAAAATTATAAAAAAACCTTCATTAATTTACAAAGTAAGTGAAAAAACAAAAAAGAATGCATGCAGCTACTGTTGTGAAATGCACAATTAAACATCTAAAATTACAGTTGCAATGGATTTTACATATTCTTATCTCATTAATAATTTCATCATGCTTCCGCCTTTCATGAGTCAGAGTTTTTATTTAGATAATGTGTTAATATTTTTAGAATGTTGTTCGGATTGTTTACTTTTTTTGTTATATTAGTATTAATGGAGACTATAAACAAAATTAGGTTTAATTTGTATAAATTTTATGAAATTTATAAAATGAATTCATACAATTTTAAAAATACACTACTATTTCAGTAATCTGACATTTTAATGAGGCAAAACATCCAAGAATTTGGCACCTAATTTTATTCTTTCTTTTTCAAAAGAATACAAGTTGCACAACAATTAGCCTCAATTTAGCATTATTTTCAAACTAAGTAATCAGTAAACTGCGGGACCTAGTTATGTTTATTTATACATTCTTTACAACAAATTAATTGAAATATTTCATATATTTTATTATAGGAAAAAAACTCACATGATTTTAATAGGTACCAGCGATCTTTAAAATAGTCTAAAAAATTATTTGTAATTCCTACTAACTTTGACATGTTGTACAATCACTGAAGTCACACCATTCAGATGTAGTTAGATATCTTTTGTTGAAAAGATAAGATAGGGTTTGCTCTGAATTATCTATTATTATACTAAATAACTAGGACAGTCCATTGCCAGATATAATTATATTTATTTCTTACTATTTAAAGACAAATTATAAATAAAAATAGATAGAGAAGAGAATTCAATATTTTTTAAATTTAAGTTATATGTAGTATTCCATTCTCAAACTCTTACTCAAACAAAATGAATATTAATATGACAGAAGTATAATAGCTTAATGTACTTTGTATATATGGATGAACAGTTACATATTCCTTTGATAAATCAAGAATGTGGAGCATTAAACCGGAATAAACTAGAATAATCTGTTGAGGGGGAAGTTTGTGCAGCAAATACAGTTGCTATGAATATACATGAAGGTTTAAATTTATGATTATCTTGTTAGCTACATCTATTACCTAGGTGCTGAGTTATGTGCAAAAATAATAGCGGCATGCGGGCAAAGCGTCTATACATGCATACATACAATTTATTTATTTAAGCCGTCTACGGGAATTGGGTCGACCGTTTTAAAAGTAATTTTTATTATACATGGATTAGTTACGTACAATGACTCATTGTCTACGTCAGTATTCCGTATAAGGGGTATTGATCTCGCAAAATTTATGTTTAAAAAAATATATTGAAGGAAGAAAATTAAACAAATGTTAAAACGCA
>JAEBDU010007098.1:0-12677 GCA_016802625.1 Heliconius numata | reverse complement strand
GTTTTACTTTTACTCTTAATTACAACGTTCTTCACTTTATCCTGTTTCTTTATATGTAACATACTCCTTTCCATTGCGTTTTGGCAGATTGCAATTTTGCTTATCATATCCTGACTTAGAGTCCATGATTGGCACCCATATGTAAGGACGGGTAATATACAGAAGTTAAATAGTTTGCTTTTTATGTTTATATGAAGTGTTTTGTCTTTCATAGCATCTTTTAAGCTCCAGTATCTTTTCCAGGCGTTTGTTATTCTTCTTTCCATTTCTTTAAGCATATGTTCTTTTGGGGATATGAGCTGTCCCAGGTAGATGTACTCATCACAGTAATTTAATTCGACGTTTCCTAATAGTATTGTCCCTTTATTTTTATTTGTCATTACTCTAGTTTTTTCAGGATTGCCTAACTTCTCGCTTTCTGTTGCGTCCTCGTTTATCATTTTGCTGATGACTTCTGATGTTTTGGCGAAGAGAACTATGTCATCAGCAAATCTTAAATGCGTTAGAAACTGGCCATTTACATTAACTCCGAGATTTTCCCAATAAAGTTCCCTGAAGATTGACTCCAATACTGGCGAGAACAGTTTTGGTGACAGGGGGTCTCCATGTCTGATCTGATTAATTATGTTTAACAAAAAAAACGACTTTAAACAATAAACTAAAATATTGAAATTGAGTTATTCGTCCATTTATCGCGGACATACTTAATGCAAATTTAAGACTATGATATTCTCACGGATGGCATTGTTAGGACTTAAACGGTGAACGGGGTTAAAACACAGGAAGCACCAGCTTTCAAATAATAAAAATCATCAAAGTCGGTTTGTAAATGTAAATATTTGTTTTTATTATCGCAACGACGATCGTATATCGAAGAAATGGAAATATAAACGTAAATAAATATTTCACAAAAATTGTATTCTAGGTTTTTTTTTTTCCACACAGTAGATGACCTCGAGTTTTTTGTTTATGTCTTCTAACACCTTCTCGTGTGTTACATCCCTGGATACGTTCCCACCTGGATTTCTTGGCAGTGGAGGACTAGTTCTAGTTCTAGGTGATGAATTACATATGGTTTTTTGGATCTGGCTTGTGCCATGGTCATTGGGTATTGGTATAAATTGGTGGCTTAAAAAGTTGTTCTAACGTCGAATGCACATTATCTACCTGCATCATTGTGTGTCGCTTCTCTAATATTAGCTGCTCAATCTCTATACTTGTATTGGCTGATAGGTTCAATAAAGCTGAAGCACAGCACTTTACTTTTATTTTGGTAGCCGCATCCGTCAGATATTAATATGATTTTTTTATATCCTTCAGTAAGTTTTATATTCAGAAAGTCTATGAGACAAGTTGTGAACTCGTTAGCGGTCACTCCTCCGTCACCTTCGTGCCATACATATAAATGGACGACTTTATCGTTGCTACAGTACAAGGTGTAATTATGTATTTGCATTTTTTGCTTATAGTACTGCACGGACATATGTAGTTTTGGTGAAAGTACCACGCTTTGCATATAGGATGGGTGCACCAGTAACAAACCATTTAAGCAACATTTTAAAAGAAATTTAGATGGTGTCACTCGACTATTGCAACAATCATTGTAAAAAAAAACCATTGTATTCCTTATATACCATATAATCATGTTGCTTAGTCTGATTTTTTAAATATCTTTTAGAGTATTTTTTTTAAAAATACTAAGTGTCAAAGCGTAATTTGCCTAAGGTCGACCAGGTTGTACCAGTAATATACTATTCTTTGTACCAGTAGTGAACCATTAAATAAAACAAACAATTTCAATTAAGAAAATGTACTTTTATTTATTATTAGTTAACATAAGTTTTGTACTTACTTTTAATCACAAGTTTAGATCTCTGTAAGTTTCATATTATCTCTTAACGCCGCTACAAGTCACATAATAGGTAGTATTTAATATAATACGTAACTTAATAATTCTTTGAGAATAAGATCACAGACATATTTGTAATAATTTGCAATTAAATATCAATAAAATAACACAACTCAAAATATGAAATAATTTAGGTTTATGCGGTACATAATATCTCTTAATGCCACAAGTTTTATCATAGTACATAATATAATTATTAACTTAATAATTCTTGACGATTTAGATCACTGACATACCTGTTATAATTTGCGGTAAAATATTTATAGAGTAAAATGACTCAAAATATAAAATTAAGGTTCGAAACCGAAAACAATACACGTCTAAAATTAAAAGTAATAACATTTTGGGCATACATTTATCCATTTCAGGAACTCTATAAAAAACCTCGTCTATTAGCTAAGATTGGAACTGCAATCTTCTTCTCTATTGCATCTTCTTGGTACCAGATTTTATCACATTGCTTTGGCCAATGGAAAGTACTTCCAATAGAAAATGTCATTGTACCTATTTCATAAAGATCCCTGAAAAGTACTCCCCTTTATACTCAACAATCACGTAGTCACCTTTGGTTTTTTTGTAACTTCCGAAGATTTATGTACCATCAAGTCTTATTTCGTCTATCGCCTTTATAACGTCTTCTTCATTATATTTAAAAAAAGTTCTTTTCGGCGGCATTTTGACTGCAAAAGAAATGTAAGCAGCATTGATAAAGTGATATATAAATAATAAGTGTCCGTAATATTATTAAAATAAAAGAAGAGATAAAAGAGACGTCTTGAGAATATCAAAGTAGCATCATCAAAAAACGGTTTTTTTAGTGGAACAAACTCATTATATAAATTTTATCAACAATGAACCACTGGTCAACAACAAGAACAGTATGATTTTTTTAAATGTTTAATGTAATATTTTATTACAGTATTATAAGTAAATATAAATAGAAAAGAAAATATTAAAAATATGATATAAATCTCAAACACTAGTGATTGACCAAATGGAATATTACTGGAAAAATCAATGAATTTGTGTTCTATTAGTTTACCAATGATAATAATTGATCTAAATTAGCACTTTTTTATAAAATAAGAAGTAATGCTAATGCAGTATTCGTTATATTATATAATTAACTCGCAAATATGTTACTATCACAGATATAAACAAAAATTCAAATAGATTAACATAACTTACCGTCGTACACGTGGTAACTAAAATGGCCGCCCGAGTCGAAGGGAATAAATTTCGATTCCTTTTTTGTGTTTTTAGTAATACAGATGGCGTATGTATCACCTTTTGGCTATGATAACATGATTGGTAAAAGAGCGGCAGAGCTACCAATCGTAAAAAAAGTAGCGGGAAATTAAAAATATGCTTAATATTTAAGTTTGAAGTTCGAAATGGTCTATTACTGGTGCCTGGTGCGGGACTGGTGCACCCACCATGGTTACCACTAAAACTTCAGATGATCATAAGGAATGCGCCTTCGTCTTGGCATGGTATGCTTCTTCTTTCTTAGCTTGGTGTACCTCATATTCTTCTATCGACAAATTTCCTTCTTTGAATGAGGTGCACGTGTCAAATTGATCCTTTCTTGGTTTAAATATGGAAATTTTTTCGGCTTCCAATGATTTATTGTCTCTCCTAAAAACTTGAATAAAAACACATAGAGGTTTTGGCAAGCACAACGACAATATATTACATATTTCTACGCAATATTTCCTGTTCAATGTTTGACACGCTTTATTATATTTAAAATTTAGTGTATTTTCAGCTTGTAGTGGACTGTTCGGTTCATATTTGGTTTGTGTACTTAGTGACAAAAATAGTTAGTCAAATTTAGAGCTTAAATTGTATGCCGACTGCCGAGTGAACACAGAACTCAATACAAATACAGATTTCCCATTCTTCTGTCGATGAAGTCGAGAAAGATGTGTTACTTAACATTTTACTTGGCTCTTATTTCATAAGTAATGATAATTACTTTATGTGAATAAATTATTATTATTAATAATGAATGCTTGGTTATTTTTCAAATAGCTTTGTTTCCTACCTTATTTTATCTAACATACTTAACTTTTTTTTACTTTATTGAAAGTAATTATCAATGATTATTAGTTTTCAGATTTTTTCTGTACAGTAGTCCTGTAGTCTGTACTATCTTGATACCGAATATCAAGTTACTGAGAAGTGGCTTAGGTTTTTTACGAGTGTGTACGTCACAAAAATGCCCATTTTTAAACGGTAATTTATTATTGTTGAGATTTTATATATCATGGGGATTGTAACAAATATGCTAAATTTCATGCATGTAGACTAATATTGGCTTGCGAGTTATGAAGAGCTTCGTATAAAATTCACATGACGCGTTTCCAGCTTTTTACTTAGCTGGACACGCTCGCGCGTGTCTACATACTTTGAACATGAAATATAAAAATAATATTAATGCCTTCAGACATCTTTTTTATATATTCTTCTAAGCTTCTTAATTCGATATTACATAATATAAATATTTATGAACATACAAATAAACACATGCATGCCCATATAATCTGAAATCATATTTTTTTTATATATCATATACAAGTATTTGTATGTCCATATAATATGTTCCCACTATGACCACAAATAATGTTTATTAGGTGTTGATTAATCATCAATTATTACCAAAAGCAAATCAGGCACTCCGCTACTAACATTTATAAAAATTCTGTGTACATTTGATATCATATGTTGAAGTTCATTTAATCCTATAAACATGTATATTTTATTAAATAAATCTTTCTATGCCAGTAGATAAAAAAGTTTTGTTTATCCGTGTTTGCAGTACCTACTTCAAAGATTTTGGTTTAATTTGTTTTCCCTTCTCACTTATTATTTTTAAGCAGTAGTTTTTTTTGATATAAAGATAGTTTTATTTCACTTGTATTAATGTGGTAAAAATACAACCGACCCGTTTTTTTAGGGCTCCGTACCTCTAAAAAAGATGTCTAGATAGTCTTGTAGGATCACTTGTATATCAATCGGTCTGTGAAGAAAGACCACTTTTTGTCAAGATTGCGTGGAGATATCTTAAATTTAATAGATGAAATTAATATTAAACATCCACTTCACAATCCCTAGGAGCACAATAAAAATCAGCTTCCAAGTCAAAACTCCAGAGATACGAGCTTTTTTGCATGAAACTAATGTTTATGTTATCAAGTCACACTGAATTGATATGTTGGTTGTTAACGTTAGCATGTGCCTTGCTAAATGTAGTTCAAACGAAGTACTACTTTGTATAATTCTTAAGTGTGAATAATGAATTTTGTATAATTCTTAAATGTGAATAATTCTGTGTACCGTCACAGACAACCATTGCTTTTTATGCTCGTTTGGATTAGTATTTGCTCACATATTGCAAAAAAGCCTTAGCCACTGGCGTAGGGTTGCATTGTTGTCAGTGTTTTACCGCATACATTTTGGCGAGTGTGCCCTTGATTTGCATAGTTTAATTCCCCCAGCCCCTTTTTACCTTAGAACTTCTAGGAATACAGCGTCACGCCATTCGTACATGGTAGAAATTCCTACCGTACGAACGAAACGCTTTGAGGCTACATTCTTCATCCGCACTGCGAGAGATTGGAACTCATTGCCGGCATCTGTGTTTCCTTAGACATACAACATGAGGGTGTTCAAAAAAAGAGTGAATAGGTATCTGCTAGGCAAGCGTGCACCACCGTAGATCGCATCAACGCTCACCAGACTTGATGCGGTCAAACGCGAGCCTATTTAAAATTAAAAAAAAAAAAAAACTTTTTTGTAGTAGATATACTATTTATACATATGCTACGATATTAACTCTTTCAGCCACACTTTTATATAAAAGACCTTTTAAATAAAATAATTGTATTTTTGGATTAAATACAGATGCATTATTAAGAAAAAAAAATGTTATACGAAAATACTGCATAAGGCTTTCGAGGAATAAGGTGGTTAGTATTCTAACCACCATGAGGGTCGGTATAAAATTAAAAAAAAAATAAAAATTTGTGAATACAAATAGAAATTTTACAGGTACTTTGTTGCCATGTAGAGTATGTTGGTTTTCTTGTAGTGTTGATGTTGCGTATTTTCTTGGAGTAAATCACTCTTGCTGGTGCAAATTGCTTTCTATGTCTGATTTGGTTGGAACTGAAGCTTGTAGCGTTTCATCATGACTAATATTAGAGAAGAATATTCAGAGATATTGAGAGAATATTAAAAATTTGGCTTGCAGTTTCTCGTCGTTGCTAGTGTCAAGATACTTTGGTTAACATTTATGCATAAGTTTTGGGACCCAATTGATCTAATTTTGGACAGTACTCTTACTGGAGTTCTGTAGATAGTAAAGAGGCGTTTCAAGAAGTCTAGTCTACGACTAAATGATACGTATCAGCTGTGTCAGTGTGACATTTTCTAAATATATTGTATTTTTTGGTTATATTAAATTGTCTTACCCGTATGATCATTAAAATAAACTGAACTCTCTATAGCACTAGTAGGCTCTTGACTACTTGATGTACTAGCTGAAATTGCCAATGTTTTCATTAATTAAACAAATTCTCTAAGAATGAAATCTTGCATCAGTAGCCCTGGAAATAGGTCGCCGAGAACCACAATAGTCTGCGGTCCAACATTGTATTCTTCACCTTGTTCCACACACTCTTATCACCTAAAGAAATATCTTCTAGAAGAACACCTAGCATGTCACATTTGTTTAGCGTACTGAAAAAGGCATTTAGAATTCTAAAATAGTAACGTGGCATTACATCTAAAATATGAATAAAATGAAACCTACTATAGCCACAGTGGTTAATAAACTAATCACCATATAATTTCCATCCATTTCTGGTAAAGAAAGCAAAATAGAAAAATTCTATTTCATATTACAGATCAACTAAACTAATACTAAATAGTATATCTATACTTACCATAAAATCGTAAGAGAGTCTGAATCGGTGTCTGTAGTATGTAATATTTAAAAAAAATGCTAATACAAATGCTCAAAACAATGATTTTAAGATTTTTTGACTGTTTGTCTGTGCGTTTGTAATCGCTAATCTCAGAAATTTAAAGTAGGTACTTAGTTCGACAAATTTGCTAATTGCCGTAACAGTTATTTTATACAACTGTTTTACTGAATGAACTGAATCTTTAGTTTTCCATTTCTTTTACAAACGGGTGTAGCCCCGCAGAGGCCCACTAGTAAACACTAAAATCGTTTCAAAATTACCAGTTACCTTAATTATTATTGAACTTAAAAGTTTGTCGGTGAATAAATGACACTGCACAAATCTTTCAACTCTTTTTAAAAAATTAACTGCAGGCTTTGATTTCCAAAAATTCGGCAAACTTCTACTAAATATTACTTCAACATTTATAAAAGTGTAGTTATGTTATTCTATACTTGTACAGTGGTAAATAAAATATTCTATTATACTAAGTTGTTTTCCTATATGACTAATTCAAATTTAATTCAATTCAAATATTTATTCAAATCAACTTAAATTTTACAAATTGCCTCTTGAGTGAAGAGGAGTGCGTTGGTAGCCGTACGGGCACCAGCGTCGTTGCCCCTATCATCAATAGATATAGTGGAGATATATTTAAAATTTCCTCGAATTTGTGGTTAGTAAAATAACCACCCAACCTGAAAGAGTTAAAAGAAATAGAAATCTAAAGGACAACTATCGAAATGTTTTTTGTATTATAGCATCAAGACAGATATAGATTGAATATCACTCAATTATAATAATAATAATAAAAAAATATATATTTTAATTTTATTAATAACTAGCGGACGCGCGCAGCTTCGCTAGCTTATTTAGGGGTAAATTCTAATAAAGCATGAAACGAAATATATGTGTTCGATTAAATATTTTTGAGAGTCTAAATTTCAAATTTTATAAAAATCGGTGGCGATTTAAGAATTTTTCCATACAAACTTTCAACTGCTTATTTGCACCCTTAGGGGAAGAATTCTAGAAAACCATGAAACATGTGTTCAATTAAATATTTTTAAGAGTCTGAATTTCAAATTTTATAAGAATCGGTGCCGATTTAATTTTCTTCCATACAAACTTTCAACCCCTTACTTGCACCCTTAGGGGGAGAATTCTAGAAAACGAAGAAACACGTATTCAATTAAATACTTTTAAAAATCTAAATTTCAAATTTAATAAGAATCGGTGCCGATTTAATTTTTTTTCCATACAAACTTTCAACCCCTATTTTACCCCTTTAGGGTTAAAATTTTTCAGAATCCCTTCTTAGTGGATGTCCAGATTACAAAAGTAAACATCTGTCCAAATTTCACGTTTCTACCGTCAGCGGTTAACGCTGTGCGTGCGTCTTACCTCAGTCAGTGAGGACAAGTCCTTTTATATATATAGACTAGCGGCCCGCTCGCGGTTACACCCGCGTGAACTATGTTATTATTAATTTCTGTCTCCATGACTACGTCCTAGTGACGTCTATGCATAATTTGAGACTCCTAGCATTTGTAGTAATGAAGTTTCATACAAACTTTCAACCCCAAAAACAACCCCTTAGAAGTCGAATATTGCAAATTCCTGTCTTAGCGAGCACCTACGTCCTATAAGTAACTCCTATGCAAAATTTGAGATTCCTAGCACTTGTAGTTTCTGAGATTTCGTGATGAGTGAGTGACCTTTCGATTTTATATATATAGAAGATTTATTATTTCGAAAGTCAATCACAAAATGGACGTGCACACTCATTATCTGCTCTCTTTTAAAGGGGCGTATACAATATATGTGTGTACGTAAAGTAACATGCACTTGTAATTGTGATAAAGTTTTTATTTCATTTTCTATATATCAATGGAAAATATTATAGACGATTTTGAACATCTTTTACTGGTGCAATATTAAATTATTACTCCTAGTTTAGCTGGACTGTTATGGTTCTTCATCAGATGGTTCATATCTACAATATTTTTATTGGTCGATGAAAAATGACTATCACATTGAACAACTTACTATTTCATATACAAGTAGTTTACCCAGACTGTTATGGTTATTCAGCGGAAGTTGCAGATCTTCAATTTTTATATGTCCAATGCAACATGCACTTCATGCTCAACAACTTTTGTCAGGGGCAAATTTAATTATTTCTTATATTTTAGCTGAACTATCAAATCGACATCGAATGAATCGATTTTCAAAATCAAATATATTTGATCTAGCCCAGGCCTATAGCTTAGATCTAGCCCAGGCCTAAGAGCTACAGAAACGTTTCGTTTAAATGTATGAAAGACAGACAGAAATATTGTAGATTTGCGTTCTATTACTTTTTTTTTACATCAGCCTAAATATTTTTGCGTATAAATATTTATAGTACCCATTTTTTTATGAAAGTCTAGATTATAATTTAAAATAGCGACTTCTCAGTTCATGTTGGCTTTTTCTTCTTAGCAGAAATGCCTTTCGAGCCTATGGTAGCTTCCTGTAGAACTGAAACTACTGATATTTTTATGTATGTTAGCAATTAAAAAACATTTGTAATGCCCTATTTGCAAAATAGAATATTTAAATTTTATACCTCTTGGTCCCACTTGTACCGTTTATGAATTAACTGTGTACCTAATGGTAAAACGATATGAGTAAATACAAAAACTTATCCGATATCGATATTTTGAAACCCAAGTACAGGACTAGGTAACGTAACGTATCTATCATACTATACGATACTAATCCGATCTGCGCTTTAAAAGCCAATCCATCAATGGCAAGATTTAAAACTTGTTATTCCGGCATTGTACAGGTAAATAAGCGAGAATATATTTTTGGAATTGGTTCGTATCCGTGATCGTTACGAAGAATCCCGCGACCTCTCAGTCTAGAAGGAAAGCAGACTTATGGTAATTAATTTTTCATTAATAAATTAGCACATAATTAAAATTCTTAAAGTAAGTTAGGCAAAGTAGGTAAAAAAGTTATTTATAGAAAAAGACAAGAACCTTTCTATATAAAAACTTGAACAAACAATAAAAAGTAAAAAATAGTATTCTAAAAACCTCAAAGTAAAGATATAATTAAAGAACAACTAACGAAATGATTGACACTTGTACACTTATTTGCTATTAGCGACACGCTCGCGGCTTCGCCCGGTTGAGCTACATGATTGTTTCGTTTTCTAATAATAACATAATTTTAAAATTAAAATCTATACCTATAGTTAAAAGTAAAATTTCAGCCGAATTGGCTGAAATTTTAAAACAGTTGTTTATAGATATTTTGTCAAACAGATTTCCTTAAAATGGTATTACTTTTTTACGTATAAAAATTGCTATTAAATCGGTTATGCCTTTTCTAATAAGGTTCTATTATTAAATGCCCCCAAAACATTTTTATCATATATTTCATGTACAGACACCTTTTAGTTACAATTTTGTTATAAGCATAGATTTCATAAAATATACGCTTGAAATTATTCATAGATTCAACCGAATCCGTATAAGAAATATGCTTAAATTCTATTCGTATGCATAATTAACTTAATTAACTTCACGTATCCCTAGCAAGGTAGTCAGAGAGAACAGAGCGCCAAACGCTACGGTCTCTACTTACCTCTTTCGGTTTGTACACTGTCATCAACCTCTTCGAACATGCCCTCCGGGAAGTCCGCGTGCTTTTTACGCGACCTTCCTCCAGTATCTTTGATACTGTGTTTTGGAAGGTCAACCGAGGTCTCTCCCTACCTCTCTTACCACTCACTTTTCCATCATAAACCTGTTTTGTCATTCTTTCATCACTCACTAATTCGACCTTCTCGAAACTAGCTGAGCACGTGCTTCTTCATTTTCACCGTGACATCCTCGCTAGTATCTGCGATTTTGTGTGTCTTTTCATTGTGGATTCGATCAGCTAAATTGACTCCGCATATTCTACGAAGAGATCGTATCTCCACAGCATTATGCATCTTTGTTTCATTCTTCTTCTGTAATACCCACGTTTCGCTGCCGTATAACAGCGTAACCGTATGCCAACACTGCATTACTGCATTGTACGGCCAAGCGTGCAACTGTGCTGACGTTTCGATGTCTCATTAATGCAGCTAAGGCAACGTTAACCCTGGTACCGGCAGCAATACGTCTATCCGCATCCATCTAGTATCTTCCGTCTCTACTGAACATACCTACTCCCCAAATATACCAATATTCAAATATATAAAATCAAAGGTAACATAAAATAAAATTATAACTTATCGTTGTCTGTAATATACTCTTATATAAGAAAATCCATTATTAGGGATATTCCATACATTAATAAATGTATTAATGTAATAGAACCCAAAATAATAATTTTAATTTTTTTTATCTGTTATTCTGAGCATTTCTACATGCTAATCTCAGAAACGGCTTAACCCATTTATATATAGTTTTCATTATTGTATTTTATCAAATTTCCCTTAACATTTAATGATTTATTTCAATCGATCCATAAATAAATATATATATGAATTAGCTAGGCGTCATGGGGGTTGAAGAATGTTACACGGACTGCTAATTACAACACTTTTATAAAAATTGTAAAATTTATTCTTATTTAGTTATTTAGATATTCATTTGTCTATAAATCATACAAAAATATTATAATATACTATGTTTTAATTAGTACTGTATGTATATGTTTAAACAATTAAAAATATTAACTAGGTTGTTCTATTTTACTTTAATGCAACTTTGTTATTAACTTATGATTTGGCAAAGTCAGCATAGAATCCGATAACGGAATATTATCATCAGCAGATTTTAATATCTTTTTGTTTTCTGTTACTGGGATGACACCCAAATGATCTTCCTAAAAACTCTTGGTCTGATGAACGCCACTCAAATTCTTATAAAACCGATAGTTCTTCTTCCTCATGTCAGTCTAGTTGTTATTAAACATCTACGAAAAATACAAATAAAATATGTGTAATATCGGCTGATATCTACTTAAATCATGAGCAACGACCAAAAAACATTTTATTTAATTGGCTGGAACTTTAATTAACAAAGAATGTTGTTAATGACATGAAAATAATTCAAATGTTTACAGCGCATTTATAATTTCTAAATATAAATTAAATTAAAATCGTAGGGTTGTATTTTTCTTCTAATTCTGATAAGAATATTCTATTGTTTTGAAAACAAAAAAGAACAAACTATTTGTACTTATAATAAATTCGTAAGTCATCGATGTCTGTACATGGAAGATATATTAGGAAACTTGTTATTGGGGGTATTTAACAATGTAACATAAACCAAAGCAATGGTTTTAATTTTTTTTGTTAATCTGTGCGTTTGTTCACGCTAATCTCAGAAACGGCTGAACTGATTTGAATGCAGTTTGCACTATTGTATTATGGCAGGCTTCCCTTTATATTATTTTTTTACTTTAATGAGTTCATAAATAAAAAAGTTATTTTAATTATAACGTTTTTATTTTATTAAGTTTACTAACGGCTCATACATTGTTACTTTTCAAGGAAAGATAACTTAAAAACTAAAAACAATTAATGTACTGCCACTTAAAGATAAACACTGCATGCAATATAAAGTGGTTGTGAATAATCGTGAAATGGTAATTTATATAAACATAGGGTTGCTAATAAATAAATAAACGGGTATTAAAATTACATTAAGGGATACACACGAACATGAATACCATAAATGAGTACATAACCAGGAGCATCAGTTACAACATAATTTACACACATTGTATTGCTTTCTTAAAAGCTGTTA
>JAEBDU010007096.1:0-15464 GCA_016802625.1 Heliconius numata | reverse complement strand
AGATAATATATATATTTTTTTATTTAAGTACTCTGGCGTCAGTAAAAAGTGGATAATTACATCTTAATTTTAACAAGATGTAATTTATTGTATCTAAATGTTAATACAATATTGTATAACACAGAATTACGTATTATTTTCTTATAAAGAATCACAAAGCATTGCATTTTATTGTAAGGTATTTTGCCCAAATATAGTGATATTTTGCCTTATGGAAGTATGTGAACTGCTATATACAATTATTATTATGATGTTTAAATAGGTGGTAAGGAATAATAAAATAAATATTTTAAATAGACTGGTGGATTTTATTTTGACTTATTTCTAATATTTATCCACAAAAATGTGAAAACAGTACTAACTTAGTACTACTAAGTAAAAATAGGTAATATTCAGAAATACTTACAGGTCTCGCTGTGAGTGTTTGTAACAATTAAATTATAACATTGATATTGAAAAGAATAACTAATAAGCTTGTCACCGGCTTTTTTCAGCAGACCTCCCTTTCGAGGCCATTCTATAACCGATTCCAAATTAAATTCCAATAAAAAAATTGATTAAAAAATAATTTGAATTTGTAAATGCAAAATCTAGCCATTGTGTTAAGGTACATTCTAACTGTAAAGCAATTTAGCAGCATATTTAATTAATTATATTTAATAATTGTACCTTTTAGATCTATTTTATACAGAAATAATAATTATTAAAAAAATCACCAAAAAAGGATATGTGTAGAAAAAGAAAGAGCTATTTAAAGATAAAAATATATTTTTAATTTGATCTTACTTATCATTTTGCCAGCCGAGGCGCAGGACCACAAGCGTGTGACTATAAGTGTGGGGCAGGTACTACATTCGACACCACTCGAGAAAATGAAACATTTTTTTTTTGCTCTGGTGTCGAGACAAACACTACTCAACACACAATGCCTCTGGAATTTGGCGTAAACTTCTTAAAACTATGATCAATCTGGATACCCTGCTGTGTGCGGTATACGCTTTAGGTAGGTAAGGGAAAACTCTTTAAATTATTTACGTATTTATTTAAGTACTTAAATAATATTAGTGTTATTGTAGTATAAAAATAATATATTTCGTGGATAGGAACTTGCTGTTATCAGACACAGACTGTCAAACAAATGTCAAAAACATAAACAGCTGAACTGATAGCAATATTCTTCAACTGTATATTAAAACTATTTCGGCTACTTAATTCTTTTCAATTAGATTAATTTACCTCATATATGTGGTAATTAAGTAAATAAGCTAAGATGGCAGTGTACGCGGCGCATTTAACTCGTACATTGCAAGGAACTCCATCAGTGTTCCAAGTTACTGCACAAGAGGCACTCGGTGGCACTGTTAAGCCTGCTATAAGAAAATTAATACAGGTATTATAGATTATAAATTAAAATATACGAATCATTTTTTATTTAATAAATTCCAAATATGTTGTTCGTACATTTAAAAAAACCAATATCAACCTGTACGATGAAACTATCTGTATTTAGAAATTTTATAAAAGTGGCGTTAGTTGTTTTTGTTATAGTTATAGTTGCTGTCTGACTGTAGCTTCGCTACGCAACACAGAACGCCCTCAGATTGTGTGGAAATTAAAACATGCATTGTTTAGAGACCATAGAAGTAGTAGTGTCTGATTGTCAACATGATGGCTTAGATTTTGATCCCCACTTCGACAAACGATTATATTTTAACTATTTCAATTTTCTCACTATAATAGACAAAGCATACTGGTAGCAAACTCTTAAATAACTAAAATTCTTGTATATTTAATATTTTAGTATTTAGCAGCAGTTTACCCAGACAAGTGTGGCTGGTGTGAGCGGTGGTACGATGAACTTTACCTATTATTGGATTATAGTCTACAGTATCATTATTTAAAACACTATGGTAAGTTTCATTCAGTGATTAATTTATATTTATATAAAGTTTTTTTAGTTTCACTCTGTGTCTTGCATATAATAAAAACAATATATATGTTACAAAGTTGTTGGAGTGTCTAAACACTAGATCCCCAGGTTCCTTCTGCCTACCCTGCTATGTGCAGGATATAGCATGGAGCTAAAAAACTAAAGTTGTGAAAGATAAAATTTGTTCTATAACCATATCATATATTCCAGCTGCATCATTCTCTGAATCTTTTTATGGGCTGCTCAGAGTGCCAATATCTCCGAGCATGGAGTTTAACACTGGGCAAAGGTTGCCAGATGTGTTGGAGCGTGGATCATTAGCACTTTTGGTTTTAGTGCCTTATTTAAAAGATAAAATTGAAAAAATATTTGAGAAATGGCAGGAGGATTTAGACGATGGGAGATTGGGTAAGGTGTGTTTTAATTGTTTCATTTATATTATTTTTTAAAAAAAATAATATTTTGCTTATTTATAAAAAAAAACTTCTTATTTTGTTTTTAATTTATATTTAGAAAAATATACAGACAGAATGTACTGTTAAGACATTCTATTTTTTAACCCTTGATGCAAAAGATGGATGTTATAATTAGTTTTATAATAATACATTTTTAAACACCTATAAAAAAATACATTTTTTCCAGAGTTCATCAGACAAACTACGTAAAGCAGCACTAAAACTCTATACAATCATCCACTTTGTAACAGAATCAGCAAAACTACTGGTCTTAGCCAGATATTTGACTGGTAAAGGTGAATCTCCGACATTACCCCTATATATGTTGGGACTGACCTTGAAGAATGCCCCTCAAGAAGAACCCAGTGAGGATACATGGAGTGATTTCTTTAAAAGTATATTTTCTGGACAATTTGGGTAAGTCATTGTATTCTTAATGTATTTAAGATATTATGTAATATATGGTTTTATATCATTAAACAAATACAATTCTTATCTAAAACATAAAATATGTGAAAATGCCAGCCAAGTTCAATAATAATTTATTTATTGCTGCAAATTAACAGTGTTTTTATGAATTGATTAAATTTTAAATTTAACTTTTTAATTGGTTTTTTTTTTTATTTAAGTTTAAAATTGAGAAGCCAGTGTGCGACTGTAAATGTAATAGGTTGTGGGTTTAATTTCCACTCGAGAAAATTATATATTTAATATTTGAATACTTTTACTGTGTTAACAAGGTAAAACGCGGCCTTGAGTTCGATCACTCAACAGGATGCAGCTGCAGGTTGAATATGCAAGTGCATTATTAATAATAATAATAATGATTTTCAGTGAAGCAAAAATAACATTCCCGATGACGTACCGCGTGCTGTCCACCGCGCTGCAGTACAGCGCGTTCGCGGTGCAACTGCTGCGCTGGTGGGACGCGCGTGCGCCCCTGGCGCTGCGGAGCTTACCGCCGCCGCCACCGGTGCAGGTGGGACACGTTATTCATTCATTCTATTGCCTTCTCATTCTTTAACTCTAAGTTATTTTTATTCACTTTTAACTCTAAGTGAGTTAAATTTTTCATAGAACACTTGCCTGTATTAGATTCCTGCCAGGAATTTTCACCCAGATTGAAAACTAGCGCGGAACAAACCGATTTCTCATTCTGTGGCGTTAAAAAGTGGCGTTTCACTTTGTACTATTAAAATATATTTCAAATAATTTTTCATTTTATAAATTACTAATTTATAATGATATTAAGGTTAATTTGTGCATTTTTTTCTTTTAAAAACTTAACCCTTCTAATCGATAAGATTGCTTTTTTGATTGCAAGTTTATATTTCATTCATTCATAATATTTAATGATTGGTTATCTTTTTTATAATATGTCATTACAAAAAAAGTCATTACAGTAAAACATGAGTACAAAAATGTAAATCAAGTGCAGTATTAGTAATAAGAGTGGATAAAGTTTAAGAGGAGACTAATAAGATGCTATCTAAATGGGTGCCAAATTCTAATGTTTATTTTTGAAGTTATAACATTCAAATTTATGATTGAACTTGGTAAGTTTTCTACCAAACGATACTTATTAAAAAAGTAATTAAATATATGGTACATTTAAAACATAGTGAGTTTAAATGTAATCTAGATGAAATTTTCAATGTATCTGACTAGAAACAATAACTCATTTAGTATCTGTATATAATGTAATCAAATATATATTTCAGAAAGACGAACAAAGCAAGCGGGTAACAAACCTGTGTCCCATATGCTTACAAACATGGAAAGTACCCACTGTGTTACCGGTGTCTGGGTGAGTTATTATACTTTTTCACGTTGTATAATGCATATAACGGGATTGTCAGAGGGAACCTAGTGTCAAGACATATATAATCTGAGAACCGAGCATGGATCAAACCTACACCCATAACGTTTACAGTCAGGCGCTGTCTAATTGTAATTACTTGCATATGGATATTATTATAAAAATAATCTTTGAGTTGGTTGGCGTTAGTTGGGTCCAACAAATATATTCTTTCAGGCTATTATTTATAATTAATAAATTGTATCTTTCAATTCCCGAACATACAAATAATAAATTGTTAGTATTTGATTGTCAATTGCAATTATATTATTTAATTAATAAGCCTAACTTTATTTCAGGTATATATTCTGCTACACGTGCATATCGCGGTGTCTGCGTCAGTCCGCGCAGTGTCCGGTCACTACGCTGCCGGCCGACGAGCGGACACTTGTCAGATTGTATTTGGATGTTTAACAACTGTTAGTAAATTGTATTTATTTTATAATTGGAATGGCATAAAGGGGTAATTTTTGTAAAAAGGTATATGATGGTTTAATTTCACGCTTTATCCCGCTTACAGCAGGATAGATAGAAGGAACCTTATGTTATTCCGTTAATCATGCACTTCTCGGTTTTAAAACTTTGTTTTAAACTAATCGAACCTACAACCTATCGAATTTACAGTCATATACTTGTGGCTCTGCGCGACGACTGGGCTTCATTTTCCGTTCATTTTATTTATTTAATATGAAATTTTTGTATTGACCATTTTTTTTTATATTTAAAATTACCTTTTATTACTATAACTGAAAATTGTTAAACATTTGTTATTACACTTATTCAAATCACTTTTCTAAATAATTTTGATTAAGACTTTTCATTTCTTGAAACCAAAGAAAAAAAACTATTTTTTTTTTTATTATATGTATTTATTATGAAAGAACTTAAATTATTATTGTTTATACATAGTTAAAATTATATAAAATGAATAAATTTACTTAAATTTTATTCTTACAATTATTCATTACAATTTAGCAAGTTTGTTATTATTATAGCAAAAGGGGCTGTGGTTATTTTATATAACAACTTCATAAGAAATGGTTGTTTTATATTTAAATAATAAAGAAATTTATTTTTATACTAACACATTGTTTTATTACAAATTATTAAAACAAAAACAACTCTTAATTAAAACTATTTATCATTATTACAATAAAAGTGACGCTATCACAATATACATACATATTATCATTACAAAACATTTTTTTATGAAAAAAAAATGAATACTAGCAATCAAACATAGTAGTAGTGAATTCAATTACAAATATTCCACATTATTAAATAAAACCCCACTCAAATAATGATGCGACAATTGCCTTCCATTTTCTGCCATTAAAACAAGTCTAGGTATCTTACCTCTTAATAAAACTGGTCTGGGATATGACCCTGGACCTACCTCAGCTGGAGGTAGAGCCTGTATGTATGCACGTAGCTCGTCCCGGGAAGAGAATCCCTTATCACCGTAGTACATCTTACCTTCTTGCATGTCGATTATTTCCCATGGTTGTTTTGTTTCGAAATAGCCGCCTTCGCCCTGGAATGTATAATTTTGTTATGTTGCCAGCATTAAAAAAAAGTATTTTATCTCATAAAAATCTTTTTAACTATGTTACTATTAGTTAGTAGGTATCAGATCCAAATTTAAATTATTTAATTAAAATATTAAAATAAAACGTAAAACCCGACTGTATAAACTGAATTAATATATGCAGTAACACTCTTAAAACATAAAACCAAAAAACACCAATTTCTTTCTTTGGCGAGATTATTTTTTAAGAGTAAACACAATTAACAGTCCGAACTCGGTGTCATGGCAGCCTTGGAGGCATTGCGACCAAACCACCAAAATACTAAACACATAATTACTCACTTCAAGTGTCGAAACTGCATAATGGCTGCCGCACCGCGCCGTCACGACGGACACGAGGGTGGCGCCCCGCGACGTCAGCGGAGCGCCCGCCACGTAGTGGTTGTTGGACTCGAAGCTGGGGGCGCAGCGCCACTGCGCTATGCTACCATCGCTCGACAGCAGCAGGATGCGACGCGTGCGGTTTATGAATACCTGAGTCATTGTGGTTAGATTCACGCTGTAGCCCGCTTATAGGGTTGGTGGGTGTGTTAAGACACTCCGTTCTCAACGTATGGCTAAATATTCGAGACATTGCGTGTTGAGTGGCGAAACTCAATGCCGAGCTTCCTTTGCATCATAGTAAGGAAATGAAAATAGTTCTTTCCCCGACTGGGAATTAAACACCCAACGGTAGCGTTTACAGTCAGACGTTGTGCCGCTGCGCCATAACGATCTCGATAGTTTTGTAGCGTATTTGTTTATGTAGATTGTGACTTTGAATTTTATTTAGGTGTTCTATTCAAGTCCAATATATCACTATACAGTATGCTTGACGAGTCGTAGTCGCCCTGAAGTTAGCTGCAGATGACTGCGCAGATTTCATATTAGGATTTTTTCCTACTTTAGATTATAAATTTTTTCCCTAATTTCAGGCCGGCCACGACTCGTCAACCGTACTGTATAGTGTTTACCTTCTCCGCCAGGTGCTCGTCCAATCGCACGTACGCGAGCTCCTCGAGCGGCGCGAGCAGCTCCGGAGTGAAGATGTCGCAGTAGTGGTGCGTGCTTTGAGACATCTCTTCTATCTATAATTATAGAAATATTAGTTTATTTCCACTATATTTCTACCGTCACGCTTCAGTGTTGAATGGCGGAACACAACGTCGCGGTTTGCCTTTCATTATCGTTTTTTAATAATTCCAAAAATGAGGACAGTCGTGGCGCATAGGTAATGACAAATCTTTCTATTGTAAACGCGACAGGTTGAGGGTTAAATTCAAACACAATGACATGAAATTATTTAATATTTTTGATTTCCTCGCTCGCGCTACCGAGGCAAGTAATGCCTCTAGAATTCGGTGGAAACTGTGAAACGAAAGCGTCTTATTTTGAACGGAATGTCTTACGCTAAGAAACCTCTGCCTACTTTATATTAACATACCTGTTCCTTAGAAGCACAATGTATGGGCATCACGGAACCATAGCTGGCATAAATCTTTCCATCTTCCTTGTGCAAGTCAGCCGGAATGCTTATAGCCTCCACTAGCCCCTTGTAGTCGGTGTTTAACACTGTGCGCTTAGACATGGTTGGTTTCTGAAAAAATATGTACTTTATTTTCATGGGAAACACACAGTTTTAACTAAATTATTAAGAAATAAGCAATAGATTAATTTATTGTATGATTAATGTTAATGACTGTATGATTTAATCTGATAATGCTAAGATAACCTTCTAGAATCAGGATTATGGTCTTTGATTAAAATTCCTTTTCATACATGAAAACTTGAAAAAGTCGTGACGCAACGTTTTACACTAAACGCGACGGTTGTGGGTTCAATTCCCGCGAGTGGGAAGAAATTAATTACTTCCAATTCCACAAGTGGGAATTGAACTAATTCAGTTCTTTGCTCTGGTAACAGGAAAAAAACGCAGCATCGAGTTCCACCGCTCAAATCGCAATATTTTGAAAATAAGGAGGTGCATTGAAAAGTGAGCCTCTTAACACTGGGTTCTACCCTACCCTAGAATATGCAGGATGCAACGTGGAAAAATAATTAAGTATAACTTCAGGAAAATATTTTAATTTAATTGATTATTATTATTATTGTTAAGATGTAATATAAATTCACATGATAATATATTTTTGTTCTGTATACTAAGCTAAATACCCGCACTAAGACTGGAATGATTGATTGATATAATTAGTTTGATAAAAAGGTTACCAAACTAAATAACAAACGAAATTAGTTCTCGAATGTTATTTATAATGAATATACTTATATGAACCTACGATCACTTCAATACATTTTTATTTTTATCTATATACCTATTACTCGCGCACGTAGAGTTACGTATCATCTATATATGTATATAAAAGGACATGTCCCCACTGACTGAGGTAAGACACACGCACAGCCGTAACCACGTAAAAACATGAAATTTGGACAGATGTTTATTTTCGTAATTTGGACACTCGCTCAGAAAAGATTATGTAAAATTTTAACCCTAAAGGGATGAAATAGGGGTTGAAAGTTTGTATGGATTTTTTTTAAATCGGCACTGATTTCTATAAAAATTGAAATTCAGACTCTTAAAAATATTTCATTGAATACATGTTTCGCGGTTTATTAGAATTTACCCCATAAACCGAAAATAATTTCATAAATATATTTATGAAATTATTTTACTTTACTCGTATGATTGAAGCGGACGAAGCGACGGTCCACTAGTTACCTATAAAAACGGCAAAAAATAACGTTTGTTGTATTAGTTAATAAGTTGTAATTGGAGCCTCCTTAAATATTTGTTTTATTCTGTTTATTTTGGTATTCGGCTTTCAAAATTTCATACCCTATCTGATGTCAAAAGTATAAGTGAAAGTTACACAAAATTTATTTTACTAACTTTTATACGTGTGTGTGGAGTGAAGTGTTATCAGTAAGTACGCTGTGATAAAGAAATCACCTATAATTAAGATATTGCTTGTAATACTTGTTTGTTTGCATAAATAAAACATTTTGCAGATATATAGTTAATCTTTAGACCGTCGTGGCGCAGTGCAACAGCATCTGATTGTAAACGCGACGGTTGTCGCTTCGATTCCCATCCGGAGTAATGAATTTAGGCTTTAGTCTCGAAAATTCGGCGATAAGTGGGGAACGGAATGTCGTAATATTAGATTTCCTCTGCCTACCTTGCTATATGATATCAGCGTGAAGCTAACAAATATTTTTTTCACAAATAACTTGTTGAACACAAACAGGGAGAACTCAGTTATGTAAAAATGACACACACCGTTTCACGCTTGAAGCTGAAAAATATATTCTTTCCTATTCCCTATTAGAAATCGAACCCACAACCGTCGGATTTACATGCACTTGATGTGTGGCTGCACCACAACGGCCTTAAACTACTTATATCTAAATAAATAAAATAGCAAAGTTCATGGTTTGATTTTCTTAATAATAAAACTGTATTAGATAAAATCCGTAACCAAAATGTGCGATTAAAATACAAATAAAAACGGACTCACTAACAGTACAACAATAATTAACGTAAGTTATTTAAAGTTGCTTCTCCAGAATAAAATATTGATTACTAACTCCAAAATTTACTTTTATTATTTAAAATAGATTTAGGTTTAGGAAAAAACTAAATAATATTAATGTTATGTGGAACTTTACACGCAAATATATCTACTTAATATTTACAGTAACAATTAGATTATATAATTTTTATGAGACACGCAGATAAAAAATACAACATTAAAAAATATGATACAAATGTATAAATCAACTTCCCGGAGTAGGCAGAGGGAACCTAGCGTTAAGACCCTGCTCCCTCCGTTACCCCCTTTCCGACGAACTACAATACAATTCAATATTTTGATATTACTCTCAAAATAATAAAAAATATCTAGCTTTACTAAAAGAAAACCCTTTACGTACCTTTAAATTATTACTAAAAAATCAAATAAATTTTAAGTAAACCGAGCACTTTCACAACAAAACAAACACTAAACATTACGTTCGAGAGGTATCGCCGTGTAACTGATAACGTATCTGACAAGTATAACACTACGAGATGCGTACGCGCATCTAATTAGAGCTAAGTGATAATGTCAAGAGAACTTCTTGTAATCACGAAATTGTCAAAAACATAGAATATCAACATTTTTATATATGTACTTACATATTATGTATGCTTAGCATTTTTTATTATCTTTTTAGGGTTAGAATTAGTAAGACTTCGTTATCTGTTCGTCTGTCACCAGGCTGTATGTATCTCATGAACCGATGACCCAAAAAGAAAACGGAACCATTATAGGATCATTTTGTTGTCCGTCTATACGTCTCTCAAGTCTCCTGTGAGGTGGTTTTCTGAACTTTTGCGCAAGATCACGCGAGTTCGAGAAGAAAATCATCAAAAGTAAAAGAACTTAAAATCAAATTCACGCAGCGATCTGTACGTCTATAATGGTCTATAGTCAACGTCGGAGCAACTACGACTAGTTGACCGTTGTTTACTTCTCGCGGATCTATAACTATGAATTTAGCACGAAAGATACAAATACAAGCCAAATTAAAGGGAAAATCCGAAAAGTGAAAATTTATAGATATTTTATAGAAAAAAAAAACAATTACAAACTTATGTCTGTTTGTAGTTATTCAACAATTTGTCTAATTTCTTCGCCGCATAAATACAATAAACACTATTTAACACAATTTATATACAGGGTGGAATTGTCAGCGCCACTTTAAATGAAACCACAGTTTTAACTACTCTATAAAAGCCTAATATAATTCGGAAAAAAAATAATTCTCAAAAATAAAAAAGTTTTTTTTTCAAACAAAATAAATAATAAAATTATCGTTTTAAAATAAAACGCCATTTGTAAAGTATAACATAGGCACGCACACACTTACCTGTCAAAGCGGCAACGTCGCATACGTATGTGTGCGTGACACGAAATACAGGTATGGATAAAAATCGTGAAATGAAAAAAAAATCCTACGTCCAAACCGTTGAGGTACCTTGATTATTTTTTTTAATTCTGTGTTTGAAATATTTTACCCTATATGCAGTTTCAGTAAAAGAAGCGCTGCCTCTTCCACCCTGTATATTTTTCTTGTAGTTATTTGTTGTACTATGTTTTATAATAAAAGAATTTATTAAATTTTATAAAAAAGTGCCCTTTTTAAAAAAATATATTTTATAAAATAGCTGGTTATAAAGTATCCACGATTTAGGGAGTTCCCCGCGAGTGTTTTACTTTAGAATGGTTCAATAGTAATAATTGCGTGACTAAATTCTCTGTCCAAAGACTTCTACTGCATATAAAAAAACTTTACACTTATAAAAACTATAACTATTATACATATATGTTAAAATTTAAATTTATATTTTATTACATATATCATTAGTAATTAAGAGTTATTATAAACTGAAATATTATATACTGCAACAAAACCAGTTAGGCTTTGAGTCCTGAATCCTGGCCATAAGTGAAAAGTATAAAGAGTTATTAATTTTATTATTCCCCACGATTTGGTCACTGTATGGTCGACGAGTTGTGACCGCTCTGAAGTTAGGTTACTTGGGAAGAAAATAAATAAAATTACAAGAAACATTGAAAAATGTAATCTGCGCAGACATCTACCGCTAACTCCAGGGCGGCCACGACTCGTTGGCTGTACTGTACTTTCGAGTGACTCAAATGAAGTAGGCAATGCATATTGCGTAGTAATTAGTAATGCACAGACTGATGACTGAAATCATTGGATTTTCGATCTGATGATGTTTCTGTAAGATGTCTTATAATATTTTGTATAAAAGTGTATTTATTTCACAACTTTCACATAAAAACAATATTTTAATATTAAAAGTAGTTGTCGCCTTGTCGCCCACAAGTTCATTGCAATCGACTGGTTGACATAATTTGTTAAATTCTTAGGGAAGTATATTACGCTCCCCAAGAACCCCAAGCACATATCGATTTCAGAGTTCAGAGCCAAATGGAAATGTCTAGCTTCAACCATCTAAAGTTATGTTAATAAAGCCTAAATTTCTAATTTGTTCATAGACAACGTGTCTCATAATGTCTTAAAAGAGAATGTCTTAGTGAACTTGAATAATCTCTGAATCAATAAAAATATTGATGCAATATTTATTCACTTTTGTTTTATTTACAATGCAATGGTCTAAATACGTACCTACTTATTACATTTAAAAGAAGGTTTTTGATTTCTTTAAAATATAAATGTTCATCTTTTGTAGCAGTAAAAGTGATTATACAATAATAATATATTAAATTAAGTTGATAATAACTTACCAGTACAATGTTTTATTTAAAAATACTCTATTTTAAATAAGTCACACAGTCAACATTTGTTCACATCAAAAATTGCTTAAATAGTGTTTTACTATGTGATGATATCCCGCCATATCTAATATCGTCAACAAGTTTTTATCCTTTTCCCACTTACCAAAATAGCTTATGATAGAAAGAAAGGAAGATATTTTGTCCGTTTCTCTAAGTAAGTAAATACAATGAGAAAATTACTATACTAAAATCAAAGGGCGGAGTGATCATAGGGTTGGTACGAAATTATTTTACCTTTTTTAAATTTATATCAATAATTAAAAAATATATTTGTTTTAAAAAATGTCACCAACATTTAATTTATAACATTTTTGGTAAGTAATAAATAATTTCTGGTAGTAAAATAGCACTTCTAAAATCAC
Source organism: Heliconius numata (assembly GCA_016802625.1). Classification (NCBI taxonomy): domain Eukaryota; kingdom Metazoa; phylum Arthropoda; class Insecta; order Lepidoptera; family Nymphalidae; genus Heliconius; species Heliconius numata. Next base: position 2,906 of record JAEBDU010007096.1, on the reverse strand, counting down.
ATGTATCTCACGATCAATCGAATGCTATATTGTTTTTTCTAATAGTCATTATATTAAGTCGTAAAAATATATACCATTGTCCTCGAAGAGTAAATAACTGAGTAAATCTTAAGACGTAGTAATAAATATATGACGTAATGTTACATGAATTATGACTAGAGACAGAATTGTTACTATTTAAGTTTTTGTTTTAAAATGTATAGGTATAGCAAGGTAGATAGAGCTAAGGTGAAACACAGTATTAAGACACTCTGCTCCCCATCTCGATTTTGCTGACATGTGTGTTGAGTGGTCGAACTCAAAGTCGCGCTTTGTTTTGTTATAAAAGTGAGAAAATAGAAATAATTAATTCCCTCTGATGGGATGGGTCACTCTTATTTGGTTGCTTTAGATATTAAAATTATTACAATAATTATTTTCTTATTCAAATCAACACTAACTAACATCATAAATGTGATAACATCACTTTTACAATTGTTATTGTTTACAAACTTCTTTTCACATTTAAAAACACTATCACATCCAATATCTTGTCCATCTTATAAAAAATATATCTATCTTTCTATACATTATATACAAAATCATTTACATGATTAAATCAATATAACTTATAATAATCATATAATAATCTAGAAAAAAAAATATTTTCGTATAATTTCTACTTACATGTATAGTAATAGTAGCAGTTCTCACCAGATCGACTTGGATGAATAACGAAACTAGAATGAAACTTATTGTCTTATTCATTTTAAAGCAACCGAGAGGCGTATTTTTAAGGTAAATAAGATTCAACACTTGTATTTATATCAAAATATACGAATCCTGGTACTCTTTGGACGGGTATTCACCGAATGTAATGTAAAATTTGGGTTTTTTCGACAACAGATTGTTCTAAAACTTGGTTATATCTTAATATATTTGACTTAAAGATGTTTATGAGTTTAAGTTTAAGCAAGTTAGGCAGAGGGAACCTAGTGTAACAATATTCCGTTCCCTACTTTCCGATATTTTTTGTAGACATTACAATATCTCGAAAAGTTCAGGACAAGGAGCTGAATTTAACTCGACCCCGAATGGATATGGAACCCATTTGCAGTAACACTTTGTGCCATGCGCTCCACGCTAAATTATGAAGTTAATGATTATTTTGCTTTTTCGTATATTTTTCATAATTATCAGCACATAAATAGTAAACATAGTTATCAATATCAACGTTTTTTTAAAAAAATTTGAGCAATAATCTACTAAAAATCAGTTTCATTGACTTGATTTTATCTACATATTATTTTCTCTAAAGCAAATAGTTAACTTTAAAATAGTTATTAAACACGCACGAGAATATTTTAGAAGGTTTTATCAGCCACCAACCACCAGCCTTTTTGATGCAGGGTTTTTATTATGGATATACTTATCACTTAAACAACTTCTCTTTGCAGATAAATAAATGGGTAACAATATAATAATAATACCAATGTACGTGCAATTATAATTACTTTTAATGATATTACAGAATGCTTTGTGATTGATTCTTCAAGCTACATCTACTGAGGGTCTGAGTTCATAGGTTCTGAACCTACAAGCATAAATTATTTAATTTGTCTAGTTTAACAACACCCGAAATAAAAAAAATAACATAAATTTTCCCTCATTCATTTTAAAAAGATATTTAAATAATATTAAATTATTTAATAATCGTAAACGCAAATACATATTTTATACATCTATACAAATTATGGATAATAAAGATACATGTTCCCATAAAAACATTTATTATGTATCCAAAAAATATTATATTATTTATGATATATTTAATGATTAAATATTATGATAGAAATTTGAAATCGGAATCAAAATTATAGAAATAAAATTAATCTCATCAAGACAAACTCGCACCAACCCTACAACGTTTGGTTATTTTGGACTAATAGTGATTTTAAATAATAAACCTTGAGCACATATTAAAAAGACTATTTTTGTTTAACATTATGCTAAGAGTAGACAAACGTACCTCTTTATCAGGAATTCCCGAACCATAGACAATACAATGCTTGAAATAATTTCTTTTTACGCAGATTATATAAACAATAATAAAATCATATTAATTAATATTATATATTGGGTTAAAGCATATTTTTTTTACTGTAAATTAAAAAGGTATGTTGTATATTATATTATGAATATTAATTTTCTAAAAAAAACCGCTTATTGTTTAGTATAAAAATCAATATAAAAATGGATATATATTTTTTAGCTTTATTCTGTATTCCACATATAGTAGGGTAGGCAGAGGGAATCTGGGAACTTAATGTTAAGACATTCTGATCCCATTAAAACATTGTGAGTTGAGTGGCGGAACTCAACGCCAGGCTTTGCCTCTTTACCAGAGCGAGAAACTGAAAATGTTAAGTATTTCAAAATATTAAATATTTCATTTACTTGAGTTTGTTTTAATTTACATAGCAACATTGGATATCATTAAATTAATTCCTAGACATGTTTGAGTCACTTTATCATTTATTTCTGTATAATGTATGTATATGTAGCTGTCCATACACCCATACAGTGTTTCTACAATTAACTCACGCATAATATTTCATAGATATTATGTGATACTTTCAGTTTAATCTATTTCAAACAAGACTCAAAAAAAACCTAACAAATTACCAGTTATATTTCCAAAATCAAAATAATTATAAAAATAAGACATCATATGTAACAAATTACGTATAATTCTCATAAAGTAGTATAACATCGCAATCTGTACCGCTAACGAGTCGCGCGGCGTTTAGTCGCGCGGCTGACGTCACGCACAGCGGCGGGTCGCGCGCGGGGTCCTTGTAGAGGAGCTTGCCTGACCAACCCACTATAAGAATGTAGTGTCCTCGGTAGCTACCGCCAAATATACG
>JAEBDU010007093.1:0-13810 GCA_016802625.1 Heliconius numata | reverse complement strand
TTATTCAGTGGAACTCTCTATAGCCACGCGCTGTAATCGGGACCTGCTTACATACATATTTATTACCTTTAATCTTCCCAACATTTTTGCTATCTTTTTCTAGACTTATAAAAAATTAAATTAAGCCGCGCAAATGAATTATTATTATATTTTGACAAGCCTACATACAACCACGACGGCACGACTTTTCTCGTTATGGCATCTATAATTATGAATAAAAAACTTTTAAGCATTTTTCTTAATTATATAGGTCATTTAAACCAAATCCATATTATTTGAATATATACATATTCTTTATTTAGATAATATATATTCTGAGTATTGGTTAATAGAAATGCTGCAGTGGCTCAGATTTCCCGCGAGTAATCTCCCAAATACAAATAGTAGTTTCAATAGATGTCAAAGAACGCATAAAGTAGTAGATGCAAATACTTTAGGCTTTCATCAACCCTGGCATAAAATCTCATTATTTCTTTTTAGTATATTTTTATTTATGTTTTTTTAATATATTTTATATTATATTGTTGCAAGATAAAAACACATCGTTTATATATTTTTAAATTATTAGGAAATAGATTTTACGTAATAGCCATAAGTGATATATATCAACCAATAACAATACTTCATATTTCTTCCAATAAGGGCCGTTGCCTACAAGCAACTGCCCACCACCAAACAAAAACCACTTATACTGGTCTACATCTTAAAGATATGGTTTTTAAATTCTCTTACGTTTAAGTATTTAACGATTTTCTAACTTAATTCTGTTTTAACCTTATACATGTAAGGAACATAGTAATGTTAAACTATATATTGTAGAAGTGGTGAAACTTTTACACGGTAATTTATCAACTCGAGTTCAAACTGTTCCGCGAAGCTTCTAATTAAACTTTCTATTTCCGGTCTTAGCTAGCTTGACTGAACGCAAAATTCACTTTACCCATTTATTTAGTAAATCCTCTGTTCATGGCCCTAGAACGACACCTTATTTGTTAAATGTAGTAAATAATAAAATATCACAAATTCTCAAATATATGCCAAATCACTGGAAATCGGCTAACATACGTAGGGGGTGAACCCATAGACAATCGTTGATCCCTCGATGGCTTTACACTTGTTTAATTATGGTATTTATAGATTATAGCTTAATATTAGTTTTATATGTTTTTCTACATTTACATATATAGTTTCACAAGAAGTACATAGTAAGTATACAAACAAATATGCAAAAACAACCCTAAGATTTATATAAATACTGCAAAATAAAACATATACAGAAAAGACAGCAAAAATACGAAAATATAATTTAATACATTCTCTTGCAACGTTTAACCAAAGTAGTGAACTAGCTTTACCAACGTTACTTGACTAAAACATTCACATAAATTTAGTTCCCATGTACATATATATGTATATGTATATGCTCGCATTAACGGCATCCGAATGTTTGGTAATATTGAAAGAGGGGGAGAGAAAGCACATAAATCTTTACATATAAGACAACAGTGAACTGACTGTAACATATTGGTGTCGTCGAAAATACGATAACTCCTTTATATTATTTGTTTTGAATAGAATAAGGAAGTTGACTAAATACTATGTTTATTTTTGACGAGTTAAAGCTTAATAGAATATTCTGTGTCATTTTCATATATGACTTAAAAAATCTTACATAATTATGTACATATGTTATTAGATTAGATTGATTAATATAATTCGTTAAAAAACGAAATTTTTAATTTATATGTTACTTATATAGATACAAAAAATGGAATTTTCTATTTTCCTGATTCTAAAAAAAAAAAAAAATTATACACCTTTCTAGTTAGTAATTAATAAGACTTGAAAATTTAATTAAATAAAAGCACAATTAATAAAATAATCTGAAATGTCGATAATATCAGAAATCTTTTGTATACGAATAAAAAAAATATTAAAAACATTCTTTTGCTACAAAATATTGGATACTCAGCTTAGTTGCTTATTAAAAATGAATAAAATAATTTACATAATGGAAATGTCAGTAAGTTGTTTACACCAACATAACTGAACAAGATTGAGTGTTTTGAACTGTGAGTTTCACATTTCAAATGGATGGTTGAAAAATATAGTGAATGAATGAATGAATTTATTTACATCGATTTCCAATTTATCATATAAAACCCCTTAAACATAAATTTTACTATTTATATAAAATTGATGAAGAATTATTAAAAATAAATGGAAATTATAGTAAAAATTAATGGGGACGGCACTCGGAGCTTAAAGTTAATTAGTGTCACTTAAATCGCTCGTTGAGTGACTTTTACTGCCGTGCTAGTTCATATATCATAATTAAAATTTTATTTTAAAATATTTTATTATTTTTAAAGAACGTATTAATTTATATGTGTGATGAACGTAATAGTTAATTGGAATAAGCAGTAAAGCGTGGTTTGGCCCTCCGCCCAGGGCGCCGGAGAAAGATAGCGCTAGACGCGCAAAGCTGGAGAAATTACCCGCAATTAATACTAAAGTTCTGCAGACAAAAATGACTTTGACTATTTGATAAATTTGATAAATTTCATAGTCACCGGTTTCGCTTCATTTAAATAGCTTTATTGATATTATAAATATCGGTCCTTTTCGATCTTACTAATTCTGTAGAGATCTCCAATGAAAGTTTATGCTAAAATCTAAGCTAGAAATAGACGGTTGTACGTTGTGTGGTTAATTGTTAAGTCTGCATTTTTTGCCTCTGGTATTTCTGCCTTATCTTTAAAAATTGTCGCAATTTAAATTAAATAAAAATGTAACTAAAGCAATGTAAGCTCTACAAAAAGTTATTGGAGGTAACTTATATAAATATATAATATGAGTCACAGATTATGGATAATCGATTACGGGTTACGGCTTACATTACTACTTACGGGACGAATGTTTTAAAAAATATTATTTTAGGACCTATTATTATATAAATGCCTCCATCCAATATTAGATTTTCTCATATATTTTTCATCTACAGACATATGCGTTCAATTACAATTTTATTATAAGTATAGATTATTGCGCTTTATAGCTAGCTTCTCAAGCTTAGCTTCTCGAGGGAATTTTGATATAAGACCGGTTCATGTAATAACTTTACAATATTGTTCTGAACAGACACGTTATAAAATTTCAAAATATACTCATATGTGCTCATTAGATAAATCTTTCTCAAGGAACTGTAAATACAAATATATAATTAAATTTATGTCATTTATTGACATAATCGACTGTAACATAAATGTAAAATGGTTAGTCTTTTTGTCGTTTAATTTTTCGTATCTCCTTATGAATTGAATATGACAGAGGAACTCTAATCAACGCGGCGTACGGCATACCGCTGTATTTCCCTTGTTACCGTCTATTAAATATCACTTCCCATATGCGGTTCTGTTAGGTATGTGCAAGCTTGATATTTTGTCACATACATTATTAACAAGGCCCCGATATTTGCTAGAGTAAATTAATTAATTGTTTTAATCCTTAAAAATATGAGCTTTCGATAGTACCTAACAATAATTAGAAACATATAATAAGAGCTTGAAAACTTGGATTTCACTCACTATATAATAATAGACAGAAACAGTACATAAATATAACGTCCGTTAAAATGTTTATATATGTTTTAAAATATCGGCAGTCGTATCACAAGGGCATTTCTTCGCTCTGGTCTCGAGGTAAAGCGCAACGTTGTGTTCCGCCACTCAACACACAATGACTCCAGAACTTGGTGGAAAGTGGGTAGCTTAACAGTATGCTTCCTCTGTCTACCCTGCAACATGTGGGTTACAGTTTGAAGGTGTAAATTATAATTTAAAAGGAATAAACAAACATGTAAAAATATTATTTATATTGCTAAGGGTTTTCTCGTTGAATTATTACGTCAACCGAGGTGTCGCTTCGGACTCCAAGCAAATTGCCTTGACACGTACAATTTTACAATCCCACCCGCGAAATTGTATGTGATTTGTTAACATAAGCACTTTCATTTCATTTGGAATGAAGCAAACATATATTTGGACTGAAAAATAAATTGTATGTACGCGAGTTTTGAAATTTCTATAATAAATTATTATATAATCCTTAAGATGGATTGGAGGGTGGATTGTTCTTTAGAATGTTGGATCAATTTACGCTTTTGTGTTTTCTTCTTTCATTTTTCTGAGCAAAAGTTACATTTTGCTGGTAAATGATGTAGCGTGGACGACAGTTCATAATAAATGAGTGTAGTGAGTAAAATGTACTTAGCGTAGCATTTTTAAGCAAAGAATTATTTATCTTGGGACTTGTAGTAATAATTTTACAAATGTTATGAAATACAAGATTATTTTATCTAAAACATCCACCACCAAACCACCACCACCACCAAATTAAAATTTCCACCAAAAAAAATGTACACCATATTATGTAGATTGTAAGTATTACATAAACATAAAAATTACTAGGGAGTTATTAAATAATATTTTCAAATCTAAACATTATTTAAAGATTTTGAATGGCAACATTGTATTGCTTTTTACGCTACTTGAAATACTAATGATATCGTATTAAATGGTGCGGTGGTTTTTTCAAGGACCCTTATAAGCAAGCATCCAGAAGAATCCGATGACTGAATCTTCCTCCCAGCTCTCTATCTAAAAAATCTCTATATTTCATCTTTATTTGGCGCTACCTCTGAAAGGGCCCCACTTTAAATTAGCAAGTGCGCATACAGCTTAACTACATATTAGACTAAAAAACCTAGAATCTTGAGCTATTATATTTTAGTTTAATAATGCAAATTAGTATGCTGAGATAACTAGAAAAAAAGCTGTATAAAGTTCCCGACAAGATAGCAATTAACTAAAAACCAATAAACTAACGGGATATTGAATGTACAATATGTATTCACTGGAGCGTCATCATCGAATGTAGGTATAAGCTTAATTATTTCTATATATTCTGTTTTAATTAATTTATTGGTGTCAGTTGTTTTCAAACAAAATTTATTCATGCCATCAGTGTACTCGTGTATCAATTTATTATGCATTCACAGATTTAAATATGAAATTCACTTAACTGAATTTGTATATGTAATTTTTTTGTGTTTTTTCTTTCCTGTAAAATAATAACATATCAACATACGAGTATATAAGTAATATTAACCGTATCGCTCATTTAGGGGGCAAAAATTAAAAGATTTAATATGAATATCAAATATTTAGGTCTACGGCGCCTTGGAGCACAGGAAAAATCAAGATTCTGAGTCAACGCAAACCAAAGATAGAAGCATTTATGTATAGACTTTCAAATAATAATCATCAAAATCGGTTCACCCAGTCAAAAGTTCTGAGGTAACAAACATATAAAGAAACAAAAATACAGTCAAATTGATTACCCTTACGGAAGTCGGTTAAAAACAGAATAATATGCCACTAAGTTTTGTCTAACTACTCTGAAAGCGTTGTACATTTATTGCAAACGCACAAAAACATAAACTTTATATTATGCGACCTCATTCTCTCTTTTATACAAAATCTCTCTGGTATTATATAGGTATCTATATCCTTCAATCCTTTCGTACGTGCTGCCGTAGCATAAAACTAGGATTACATTTTAAGTGTACTTTCATGAAAACAGGATTCATCCAAAAATGATATAAAATTTTTATGCAGCTGTTTATTTTTTTAAATAATTTTACTTGTTTAAAATATATAATTTAGCTTTTTAGGTTTTGTTAAAAAAAATTGTATACTTTGACTTCAACATCATAAAGACATATACTTCTGCTAATATAAACGTTTCTACGAATGTAAGTATGGATTTATCGCGAATTTAATTAAAAGTTACTTAGCACAAAAACTTCGAACTAATTAAGTTAAACAAGTAGCTACTAGAGGAAATTGAAAAGTAACATTCTCAAGTGCACTTAAAATGTCTCATTTGAAATTAAAAAGATATTTTATCACATTTGTAGTAGTTTTCCAACAATTTGTCAGTTTTAAGGAAGTTTAGTTAATTTATAATTTTCTTTAATAATCATATTTCAAGTGTATTTTGTATAAAATAAAACATAATTCATATACAGACTGGAAGCGTCAGCGCTCCTTTTACGAAAACAGCATATAGGGTAAAATATTTCAAACCCATACCTAAAGAAATTAATCAACATACCCTTATTTTTATTTCTTCGGGGTCGAAAGTTTGTACGAAACTTCGTTACTACAAATGCTAGGAGTCTCAAATTTTGCACAGACGTCACTAGGACGTAGTCATGGAGACAGAAATTAATAATAACATAGTTCACGCGGGTGAAACCGCGAGCGGGCCGCTAGTTATATAAAATGGTACTGTATTTGTCCGACAATTGTATTTAAAATAGAGATTGTCTGGTTCCAATAAATAAAATATGGCATTGAGAAAACCAAAGAAAGCACTTCCGTTCCCCACATAAGCTAAGTGAAATTATACTTTCAGTACATTTTAAAGTATTTATATGACTTGTAATAGTCAAATGTAGTACTTTCTTTTTCTTCTAGACGTTCAACTGCATTGATCGTACAATTGCTAAAATAAGTTTTAATTCCATGTTTACAACATATCATAAACAAACCCACAACTCGAGGTCCATGTGGCCCAGTGGGAGAGGTTCTAGGTTTAAACACGTTTGTCTTGAGTTCTATACCCATTCGGGGGAATGATTTATTTTCTCTGTTAGACAAAGTGCAGCATTGAGTTCCGCCAACCAGTAGTGTCTTAAATTTGAACGGAAAGTGGAGAGCGGAGAATCTTAACTGTAAGTTCTCTCTGCCTATCCTGCTATCTATTATATGCGAGATACTTGGTAAAGCTAAAAAACGTCTACATTATTAGTGAAGGCAATTTAGTCAAAATTATACAAAACATTCAAAATGTCAAGTTTATATTAAAATTAGTATTTTGATTGCTTTACAATTAATTTCTTAACTAAAATTTACGACAACAATTAAACTTGTCTGTCCCTTTACAAAGTTTGAGGTGGGATTCAACTGTAATTTCAATTATATACCACTAAACATAAGGTCGGTACCTAAGGTTGGTACTGACATCATTGTATAATTAAAGTTAACATAGAAGGGTTAAATTACAAAGCAAGAATATAAAGACACAAATGACACCGTTATGGCGTAGGGCCCCAAGCCTGCGACTGTAATCGACGGTTGTGAGTTCGATTTCCACTCGGGAAAATGAAATGAACGTTTTCATGTCATTCTATATAATTTTTATGGAAGCTTCTCAATATGTTGCCAAGCTTTGTCTGTAACCCTCTTCACATATTTATATATTTATTTCTCTTTTATCGACGCTGGTGAATAACTGGCAGCTTGTTCTAATAAAGGACATTCTTTATCAGTTGAAGCTTGTCCCCAAGGTGTACAGCGTAGCAGAGCTGATGAGCTCTCTAAAATAAAGATTTGCTGATATCTGCATACGAGTAGGTATATAACTTTCCAGTAAGTCAGCTATAAAACGTATTCTTCACCAGCGACGATCAAATATGATGCCAACAATTAAGATGAAAGCGATAAAAGCCTGTCATTACCAAGAAAAGCAATTACGGTATAGACAAGCTCTCCATAAATTAACAAGACCTTTATACTATCTTGTAAGCTTCTTTGTAGTTTATATAACTTTATTTTATGTTTATTTCAAAAAATAAAAATACAGAAAAAATTATAAAAATAATAATAATAAATAAAAAAAGTTATTTATAAGTTGTCAGAGAAATACTCGTGGTATTTTACATGGACGTTATATTTATTTATTTTATTCGAGTACTTATTTTAAAATATTTAAATTTTAATTTCTAATTTCGACATTTCCAACGTCCGTGATTACCAAATGTTGTATTCATGGCACGTATCATTTATGTTATTTTAAAATATGTAAATTAAATGAATTATGCCCGATATGAATCCTTTAAATGTTTAACTTTTTTTATGGTATATTTTCAAAATGAATTGTTTAGGTGTACATTAGGGCTTTGCAGAGAGTTAATGATTGTAAAAAACAAAGTAAATGTTGTTAAATTTAATCTTGTCCCGTAGATTTCATTAATACTGTAAACTTGAAGTATTTAAAAAATATATCTTATAAAATTAATTGCATCCAATGAATCCTGTTTACTTCGCATACTTTTACTTCGCAATTCCCGCTGGCTTTGCTCGTTGTGATAATAAAGGAGGATAACTATGAATGTTTTTGTTATTAAAAGCAAAAACAAACAAAGACTGAAAGACCCTATACCTAATATCAACGAATAATTGTTTAAACATAATTTAATATTGAACGGACAACGAATATAAAACATTGTTTACAAAGTAACAAAGAAACAACATCGTCGAGTAAAAAGTTTATTTTTATAATTGCAAGCTGAGTAATTGAAAACTTAAGCTAAAGTGGCCTATTTCCTTCATGTTTTCCTTCCAATTAGCCATCTGTTTCTTACCAAAAGTTCACAATTTGCTCCACGAGTTACATTCTCGTTGTAAAATTACTACGTTATTTCGTCCTTTATGGTACTGACTGCAAATTATATTGCATTAGCAGATTGAGAGATTTAGAACTTAAAATATAAATATAGGAAAAATCTGAAAAGTTAAAATTTATAGGTATTTCATAAAAAAATCAGTATCAACTTATATTTGTAGTTCATTTCATACAAAAATATTGAATACGTCTATAATCTTAAGAATTACATTTCTATTCGCCGCGTAGTCAAAGTCTAGAATATTTATTACAATTATAAAATTTGACAAGAAGTGGAAAAGGCAAAGCACTACAAATTAAAGAAAAAATCGGAAAACTATTATAAACTTGTAATTGTACATTGTTTCACACAAAATGGGAGCATACGCCCGCAAACTTATGTTTGTCTATGTTTATAAGTTGTACTACCCGTTGATCTACAATCCTGAAATTAGTACGGAAGCCTCGGTAGGCAAGTACGATTTACACTTGACCTGTTTATTTTTATAATATTTATATGTTTTTCATTAAAAACTGATATTTACATAGTATAGGTAGTAGTTTTTAAACACATTTTTATTTTATAAACAATTTGTTATATATCATTCATGTGTAACATATATAAGTGTACAATTGTATGTAAGTACATATAATTTCAACATTCATCCATTATTCATTTGATATTTCAATCATTAATAATTAATATTCTGAAGACGCTAACTGGCTTATTTTCCAGTGATTCAGCTCGTTAGCGCTAATCAAATATTCTAATATAATTAATGTAAGGTACAATGGATATTTCAGCCTCAAATTTATGCAAAAAATTAATTTCGATAAAATAGAATTGTTTTAATTCTATTATTTTTATAGTAAATAACTAGATATTTCATTCTATAAATTTTGCAAAAATTGCATTGAAATAAAATAATTAATATATCTTTACTTGTCAGTCAGGTTCTCTTCATCACTATCTCCAGTTTTATGACGCTCATTGTTCGACGTAGCCTTCCCTAAGGATCTAACCCATTAATTATAAAAAGGAGATATTATATCGCTTAGTTCTCTTCTATACCTTTCATTAAATTTAAATATTACTTAACTATCAAATAGGACCTTGATATTAAAATAAAAATATTCCAAAAACTTAACTTTTTATTAACTATATATACAAACTATCTAGTAAAAATTATGTTTAAAGCTATTATCATTACATAAGAAAACCTGTTAAAATCTGTGTCTAATATAATAAATACGTCTTTGGTTATTTTCTATAAATAATTAATTAAAATGATTTATTTTATTATATTTATTTATATTCACGCTGTATCCCGCACACAGCTGGGTAGGCAGAGGGAACTTTGTGTAAAGACACTTCGTTCTCCACTTTCCGCCGAATTCAGAGGTATTGCATGCTGACTGGCGGAAATCAACGCCACGCTTTGCGTCTTCTCCAGAGCGAAGAAATGAAAATATACATTTAAACAAATATTTCCTCATATGGGGATCGAACCCACAACCAGTCGATTTTAAGTCACATTTTCAGCCTCTGCGTCACGACTGGCCTCTATTTCCTCTATTCATTTATATTCTGGTTTCATTTATTTTTCCAACAAAACATCACCCTATAGAATATGATCTTTTAAACGTCGCATTTCTCCTCCTTCTACAAAATTTTCTCTTAAATTTCCGTCTTGTTGGAAATCCCTTCAATTTTTCACTGTTGTTTAATGTTTCTATGATATTTGTCCATTTCAGATCTAAGTCTTCTGGAGGCTTATCATTAATTAAAATTATTGGTGTTACAAAGCAAACAGTCTTCTCTTCTAGCTTAGTGTCGCCTTTTAAATACACTGACGATATTTCTGACCAATTGCGAGGCATGGTTTCTTCTGGAGTATTTAATTTTGAACTCTCTTTAGAAGAAATTATTGCAATTTCTACGTTATGTGATAGTTCGGATGTTCTTCCGTCATTTTCAGCGTTTTCTTGAGCTATTGCGTTCAGTGCTGCTTCTGCATCAGCTGCGGCTCTCTGTAAAAAATAAAAAAATACAATGTAAAAATAACTATATATAGTCAGACACTGTCCGTTGAGGAGCATTGCAATAAAAGTGATCCTTTCAGTTCATTCCTAGCATCTCAATTTAGATACTACATTTAAATAAAGTTGTATTATATAAACTCCAGTTGATTCCGAAATATAGAATAGCTCAAAACAAATAGCTATATAATATAAACACGTTTGTATATATCCACTGTGATTTTCACATATTGGTACGGTTCTCAACCTCAAAGGCATCGTAAAACTGCGCGAAACGAATCCCTTGAGAGTACACTGGTGGATACGAAACTAGCGGATCGAAATGCCATACAAAATTTATTTAGGAAATTTCTTATCTATCCCTTCTTATGTGATGTAGATATAAAGAAATATTGTTTCAAAGATCATTTTATGTCTATAATAAGTTACAGTATTTTGTCTGAAAAAGGTTTCAAGGAGTTCTCAAAAGGCCATGAGGAAATTCTGGTTTAACGAAAAATCACTTCTTTTTTATGAGCCATTATGTCACTATGATATAATTATATTTTCGTCATTGCATTTGAAACATAGAGGCCGGTCGTGGCCTCGATAGGTTATTGGTTCGATTCACACTACTCAAGACACAATGTCTCTTGAATTCAGTAGAAAGTGGGGAGTGTTTGTACACGCGGGATACAGCGTGAAGCTAATAAAAAAATATAAATCAATTTATACAGTGATTTTATTTCTATGATACATGTCTCAAGCCAATGTATGTGTTATTAATATTTACTATCAAAAACTTTATGCTATGAAACATTTCGACAAAGTGGACTTATACAACGAAAGCTCTTATGCTAAAATAAACTTTAGATGCACTCGTCAAGTTAAAATAGAGTTAGCAAACAATTGTTTTTAGTTGAAAGCTGACAATATTGGAAATTAAAATGCAGATTTTTTTTAATAAATTTTAATAAAAAAACAACTTAACGTGACTCTGTTTCTAAGGTTATATTAGGAAAGATTCTAAAGGTTCTTGAAGCTAAATTAAATGTACTGTTTTAATTTACTTTTATTCGTGTATTTACTTATTTCCATAAATTAATCAGCTGGTGCGCTTGAGGTCTTTTCGGCCTCATTATTTATACATACATAGGTAATATAATGCGCACCGGCGGGAAGTCTATATGAGACCGATATCGACCTAATACTGAATACAAAAGTAGTTCCCACAAGAACACTATCCTTAACTTCCACTATCCTGTTTAAAGGCAAATGAGTTAAATACATAGCAGGTCTCAGGTGCGGCAACCGTCTCCAAGCTTCTTATATACTTAATGCTAAAACCCAAAACAGCTGTATAGCTGTCAAACTGTTTGGGTTTTAACATTTGTATATTAATTTTTAAGCTTAAGTACACCTACGTATGTACATATATTCTTTAACTTAAGATTCAAAATTAATTTTAAACGGAGTGTTTTAACACTTTGTATTTTATACTGATAAGGCTTTATAAGAAATTTTAATTATAGAAATATTATAGTTAGAAACATTATAGACGATATTATGTGTTTTTTTTAAATAAGATAAAAACACATAATATCGTCTATAATGTTTCTAAATTATTGGGAAAGAGATTCTACGTAATAGCAATAACTGATATGTATCACCTAATAACAGTACTTCACACGAGTTTCCTTCCAATAAGAGTCGTTGCCTAAAAGCTACTGCTTGCTTTTATAGTCTTTTTCACTTACATTTACCTCTTCTCTATCTTTTACACGAGTTTGCTAACAGTGGAAATATTTCATTTTAAAATAAATTTAAATTCATTCCATTTTTTACCATATATTTCTCCTGAAGGTGATTTTTCAAATGTAAAAAATGATATTACTTGAGCATTAGTTGGAATGATATAATAATGTTGAACTTATTATGTTGTTTTTATATAGACCAAATTATGGTAAAAATAAACACGGAAATTTGTAGAGCTTATGCATATAAAATAAGAATAAAGATGTTGTTTAATAAACAATAATTATATTATAGCATAAAATTTTCAGAAAAAGGAAAACAGTATCAAAAATTGTCAAGCAACATCAACGTTTTAACGTTCAGTCGTAAACCTTAATAACGCTCTCTGGTCTCGGTGCTCGATCTAATTGAAAACGTTCAACGCCCAGCTTCCAGATACTTCAAACAAGGATCGAGAAATGACTTTAGAATTAAGCAAGGGATATATTTACGTAAATTTTTAATAACATTTAAATGATTAATATATTACTTTTAAATGAAGCTACCTTTAGTGTATTACCTACCTTTAGTCTTTAACAATCAACTTAAAATAATTTTAGTGGCCAGTCGTGCTTCATAGGCACAAAGTGTGACAGTACACGTGACAGGTGGTCGATTCGAGGCAAAACGCGGCGTTGAGCTCTGCCATTCAACACGCAATACCTCCAGAATTTGGCGGAAAATAGGAAACGGAATGTCTTAACACTAGGTTCCCTCTGTTTAACCTGCTGCGGGATATAGCGTGACACTACACATATACTTTTACAACATTACTATTGATTTATTTTTCAATTCCATCAATGAACATACTACGTCATGTTTAACATAAACAACGGTACATAATTCGAATTCTAATGAACACATCCCCCATTCTCCTTCAGATCTCGCCTTAATTATTTGAACAGCGGACTGGATAGACGCCAAGAAGTCAAACTACTATTTGTTCCCAACAAACTGTTGATATAAGGCTAGCTCATTTAATCCTGTACTGTGGAATAGTTTTCATCGACTTCCTTAACTAAAATCAATGAATAATAAACATATTGGCTTTGTAAACGTAGTAGATGTGTGTAGTACCTACCAGGTAAATTTAAGATATTTTAAGAAAGATGTTGAGATCGATGGTTGGGTGTGAGTTTAATTTAATTAAAAAGATAATAATAATTTGTTTTAATTTCAGGTCATATTCGTGTTTATACAAAGGTTTAGTAAAAAAATGAAAGGAAAAACTACAAACTAGATTACATATCGTTAGGTTCATATCGTTAGGTTAAATAATGATAAAACAATTAAAAGAGAAAAATTAATAACAATTGTAACAAATTTTAAGAATCTTATACCAAAATTGTATTAAAAAGATAGCCGTTCCAATATGGCGTTAATTTGTACATTTGGTGGATTACTTAAAAACATATATAATTTTCAAAGAATATACAAGTTCTTTTTTCATTTAAAGATATAATTTTTAATTTAAATGAAAATTATA
>JAEBDU010007091.1:0-25690 GCA_016802625.1 Heliconius numata | reverse complement strand
GATAGAGAAAGAGCAACAACTGTCATTTGAAGTGTCAACATAGAAGTAGTTCAACACACTATAAAATAAATCCACGATATACCCTAAAGAGTTTTATTAAAGCCAAAATTATTCTCTGGAAGTGTTTCTTACTTCTCTTCCACTTTTATGAACAAACTTCAACTGATATAAACACACTTTAATGGTTATGTTCACATTTGTTGTTATTCCATATAATAACTGATCTCATATCGTTATATTTAGTATAAAAAACACCCTATATACAGCCTTCGGGGAGCGTGTTATAATAAAAAATGATACCAGCATTACGAAGCTAAACTTTATCGTATTGGCATCAGATTCCAGGCTTAAGTGGAAGTGGAGTTAACGGGATAGAAATGTGGAGTTATGTTCGTATATTGCAAAGCGTTTCTCATAACCACTGTCTTACATAAGAAAGAATGTAAAAATAGCAAACCACATCATGAAAGTCTTTCTTTTCAGGGTTCCGTACCTCAAAAGGTAAGAAACGGAATCCCTCACGGGAATCATACGGAAACTTTCACTTTGTTATCTATCTGTCAAGACCATTTCTTTTGAAATCACATAGAAATTATGTCGAAATTATATCACGTAGATTTGTATGAAATTCTTCATTAAATTAAAGCTTATAGGATACTAGCCTAAAGGCCACGAAGAATTTACAATAAAAATAAAAGAAATAATCGTAAAAGTTAAAATTCTACTTCCTGCGAACTTCAATCCTGAAATTGGTATGCAAGTATCGGTGGGCGAGTCCGACTCACACTTTTACGACTCACAAAAAATCAACATTTTTAAAGTATTACATAAATCAGCTTCACGCTGTATTCCACACATAGCAGGGTAGGTAGAGGGAACCTAGTGCTAAGATACTCCGTTCCCCACTTTCTGCCGAATTCTAGAGGCATTTCGTCTTGAATGGCAGAACTCAACGCCGCGCTTTGCCTCGACACCAGAGCGAAGAAATGGAAATATAAACGTAACTAATTCATATCTATTCAAAAGGACAAACGAACGAAATTTTTGGAAGTTACAGTTTTTACAATTGTTTTTGGCCACGACTGGCCTATCATAATTTACATATCATAGTTTGCTGTAATCAAAAACAACAAGCCCTGGTGTCCATTTGCGGAGCTGAATGCAAAATTCGTTATGATTTATGAGACGTATATGAGCTTTATGGTAATGCACTAAAGTTTCATCATTTTATGCATAATTATCTTTTATTTAGCATCGACGCTGCTCTGTCTTCAATCTTTCAATAAAAAAATTAATATGGGTGTTTATATTCTATGAAATATTATGTTTTATTTTTACTTTTAGTGCCACACTTTGTACCCCGCATACAACAGGGTAAGCAGAGGGAACCTAATGTTGAGACATTCCGTTTCCATTTTTCAGCTGAATTCTGGAGGCATTGCGTGTTGAGTGGTGGAACTCAACGCCGCGCTTCATTTCGACACCAGGGCGACGAAAATGGAAATATTAAATATTTCATTTCCTCGAGTAGTAATCGAACCACGATTGGCTTCAGTATAAAATATAGATTTATAATAATAATTTCTACATTGCTTTCCGTACATTCCAACTTTTCACTGGTCCTGTGCACGACGTGGCATTGTTGTGCTATACACAATATCTTTGAAAAGGTGGAGTGTAGTAAAAATATAAAATATATATTTTACAGGAAGTTCTTTCTGTATAAAAATAGTATAATATATTTTATTATCGATTTTCTCAAAAACCCCTTCAAAATTTTTATTAACCCTAAATATCAATATGGTTAAAGTTCTCTTATATTAAATTTACTATAAATATCCTCATTAGCTAGTATGTATGTTAAGCTAGCATATCTCTTAACTGATTAGATAGCATGATTGACACTGATCCAATTCTATCAACTGGAGTTTATGATAGCTTTGACACCCCCAGGCTATAAAGTCGTAACTGCCACAGGTTGCCACTTAAGTGCTTTTTCAAAATGAGGCCACAACACTTATCCTTAATATGATTATTCTCAGCAAATATTCAATACTAGCGGCCCGCCCGCGGCTTCGCCTGCGTGAACTACATTATTATTAATTTCTGTCTCCATGAGTACCTACGTCCTATAAGTGACGTCCATGCAAAATTTGAGACTCCTAGCATTTGTAATAACGAAGTTTTATACAAACTTTCAACCCCAAAAACAACCCCTTAGAAATCGAATATTGCAAATTCCCGTCTTAGCGAGCACCTACGACCCATAAGTAACTCCTATGCAAAATTTGAGATTCCTAGCACTTGTAGTTTCTGAAATTTCGTGATGAATGAGTGACCTTTCGATTTTATATATATAGATTTAGTATCTATTTTTAATTTAATATAAAAAAGCATATAATATGATTAAAATTTAAAAAAATCAACTTCATTATGTATCCCGCACACAGCAGGGTAAGGAACCAAGTGTTAAGACACTCCGTTCTCCATTTTCCGCTGAATTTCCACTCTCCGTTTAACACTGACTTTTCACAAATACAGATAATAAACGTAAAATGAAAGTTAAAGTCAAATAGGCAAAATAGATCAAGATTAGAGCACTCTGGATTTTATGAAGCTTTCATACATTACTGTGATTACATTTTAATATTATAATACTACTAGAACCTACATTTCAGCTATAAAATTATGTAATAATAAAAAGTGAAGGATTTTCATAAGCAATATTCGTATAAATTAAATAGTTTAGTAGTCGAGACCGTCGTGGCCTAGGACTACAAGGGTGTGACTGTAACGCGACGGTCGTGGCTTCAATCCCCACTCCAAGAACGATTTATTATCTATTAACATTTTCATTTCTCTCTGACACCATGGCAAAAGCCCAACGTTAAATTCCGCCACTCAACGCAATACTTTGAGAGGAGACGGAGTGTCTTAACACTAGATTCCCTCTGCCTACATGCTATATGTGAGATTACAGCGTAGAGCTGATTTTATTTATTTCTATTGAAATACTTCATTACAACTATATATTGATATTTAGCTATTATTGGGGCGGAAAGTTCTATATTTACTTTAGACGACCTTTACTTGAGATTATCGGCCTAAATAAGCAAGCGGGGCGCCACCAAATGAGATGTATTGCGTGCAAAATAAATATGAACGTGCCCTATAGAGAGAGGCCACCTCTTTACAGTCACACGACGAGCAGGTTTATACGACGGGAAATCCAATTATGCTTTGGTACGAACTCGTATACTGAAAGTTAAGTAACTTCACGTTAGAAATATGCAACTATATTTACAGAAAGCAATATTCATATAGTACAGGTATTCAAAAGCGAAATAAATTGACTCGTAACCGTAACTTACTATATTATTATATAATAGTTAATACAAATAACTGTTGATTATTGATTATAATGAAAAAGTCCTAGGGCAAATTTATGGGCTTTTGGTCAATCATTAATGATGAAAAATCATTACAAAGTTATAATTGTAGTTCATTTCATATGAAATGAATGCATACGTCCGCAAATTTAGGTTTGTCAACTATTATAAATAGTATGTACTTCTTGTTGATATTTAATCGTGAAATTAGTACGGAACCCTCAGTATACGAGTCTGATCTTGTAATCAGAATATTATACTCTGGCCCGAAAAGCACGTTTCCTCTTAGAACGTAAAGTCATTCTGTTCTCTGCTCTCCATCCAAATTAGAAACATTGTTTATCAAAGAGGGAAAATAAAAATAATTTATATATATAGTCATTCACCTGAAAGAGGATCAAGCATTTTTTATATACATATCTATCTATATGCATAAAACTATTTGCTTTTGCTAAAAGTTCTTAACTTTTCTACTACATTATAACTTATTCTACTTGAGATCCACTTTGGTTGGGAAAGTCCATTAAAATATATATTATTCTAAATAGCTATTATGATAATATATTAAAAAGATATTACTAATATTTAAATATCATTAAAAAAAACAATATTGTATCGAGAATTTACTTACTAATGATGAACAAAATTAAATAAAAGCATATATTTTAACTTTTTCGATTGCCAATATTACTGCTTTTTCGATTGCCATGAGTCACGGTGTCACGGTGGTTGAATTTACTGGCATGCCATAAATTAGGAAACTTCCTAAGGGTAGAATTCTTAAATGACTGCGCAGTTATTGCCAGGAAATTATAAGAATTCAAATATGGTGTCAGATTCTTTGACTAACTGACATAGAAATATGACATGACATTTTTGCAACTAATATAATATGTACTAGAAAATATTCATTGAATACTGCTTTCTAAAGCTCCGTTTTGTTGATAATAAAAGGTTATAAAATGAGGCTATATTAGATTTTTTTATTATTAATAACTTGGTTTACCTCTTGCAATGGTCTGACCACCGAGGACGCAAAAGACCGTGCAAAGTGGAGTAGGTTGAGTAGGAAGACAGACTCTGGTAATAGCCGGGATTAATGCCAGGAAGAAGAAGTAGAAGATCTTTTGCAAAGAACACTAAGCGGTTATACTTGAGTAGTAGACTATAATAGAATGTTCTTTACACCGTGGTACTCCATAGCACGACAACTATTGTGTTTAACGTTATAAGATCAATGATTTTCTTTTTTCATTTTTTTTCTATTTATGTAATTCTAGCCTCTTTCCCAATCCATAAATATATAATTAAACTAGTGTCTAATATACAGCAACATATAATAAATATATCATAAGTATAATAGAGTCAGTACTTTTTCGGCCATTTATATATGGAATGTGATGGCGTAGTTTGTTGTTTTAATGATGCGGCATGGGAAGAAGAATGTGAGGTGAAATAGTTGTGCGTGCCGTTAGTTAAGTTGACCCTATACTTAATTATATAAAGCCAGTAATACACAGTTAAATGTATTTACGCAAGTATTGTATAATGGGGAACGGAGTGTCTTAACACTATGTCCTCTTTGCGTAACCTGCTGTGTGCGGGATACAGCGTGAAGCTGATTAATATTGATAAAATATTATTATGGCCATAAAATGATATTTCCCTAAGCAAATTTACTATAGTGTACTGTGATAATACGTTAATAGGTGCTTGATCTACATTCAGGAGCATGTCAAACATTTGAAGAGGCAACTAAAATTTATTTCATTATCTAATTAATTATTCGAAGGTAATATAAGATAAGTAATATTAGTTTGAGATTATAACGCGACGGTTATGGGTTTAATTCCCATTTGGGGAGAAGAAATAATTATCTATTATTATTCGGCTTTAAGGTGGGAACGGAGTATCTTAACACTAGGTACCCCCTGATTTTTCTTTAGAAAATGTTATCTTTCGAGCGTCGGCAAATAGCACTCATTTCCAGAAATACTCTAATTAAACTTGTAAGTACGACGTTATCACCGCCAAAGCTTTTAACAAGGATCTTATTTTAAGCTCGCAACTAAGTTTACTAACGATTATAGAGCTATCTCTATCAAATAACAAAGTAAAGTATTTAGTAAGAAAACTAAATTAAACTAAAAACATACTATAATCAGGTGAACTTCGCCAGAGCCTCTTTGAAAACTTTTCTATTTATACCCGAATGGTTAATTATGTTTGCTTCTGAAAACTACTTTAATGATTTACTTAGATGAGCCCTTTCTTGTAATGAAATCTTAGTAAATGCTATACTAATGCAATTTATAAAAATACTAGAAACTCAAACGCGGTTTAACTCATCTACCTCATAAATTAAATATTCAATATTTTCATATCTTCGCTCTAGTGTCAAGGTAAAGCACAGCGTTGAGTTCCACCACTCAACACACAATGCCTACGGAATTCGGCGGACAATGGGAAGCAGATTATTACATTAGTCTCTCTCTACCTTCTCTGCTAAAAGCGTGAAGCTGTAAATCAAAATCTCTATCATATTTGCTTCGGTCTTTACTAACTAAAAAGGGAAGATCAATAAATGTACTTAAATTAAATATTTATAGTAGGGGCGGCGAAGAGGGGACTTTGTGGAGTCATTCGAGCGCATCAGATTAAGATACTGGGGATTCCTTGTACTCGGTTACGTACTTCCACCAAATATGAGCTTCCTATGTATAGCCGCGCGTCTAGGATAAAGGATCAGATTAGTAAAAAAAAATTGATCATCGGACATTCTCGAGCGCATCAGATTAAGGTAGGGTAAGTTAGTTACATGCTAAATCGTGTATATTCCACTAATCTGACAATTTGAGAGTGACGCAAAGGAGGGGGAGGGCTCCAAAGTTGTAAAAAAAAACGTTATCTGGACATTCTCGAGCGCGGCTATTTTTTTTTTATTTTAGAGGGAATCATTCAAGGATTACGAAAAATATATAATCTGACAAATTCCGCAAGCCGAAGTAATAGAAATTGATCGATAAAGTTTGATGTACCTAAGAATTGCATATATTCCTCTCACCGTATTTCTATTCCTATCTCCCTCTTTCTTTTTTTTATTAGTCCCTAACTCATCAATGAAGATGATAATTTGAAAAAATACTTGAAAAAAAATTTCTTTGTAGTTTTTTTTATAAATACAAGTATTCTATTTCAAACATACATGCTTTCAGTAACATTCCATTTCTTGAGCTTTTCTATTGATTACGTTCAATGAATAAAAAAATTTAGGCCAGTCGTGGCGCAGTGGCACAAAGTGTGACTGTAAAACCTACTAAAACCTACCTCCTCCATTCCAGGAGATGAAATATTTATTTAAATTTATATTTCCATTTCTTCGCTCTGGTGTCGAGGCAAAACAGCGACGTTAAGTGCTGCTACTCAACACTCAATGCCATCAAAATTTGGCAGAAAGTGGGGATGAGAGTGTCTTAACCTTAGGTTGCATATCCTGCTGTGTACGGGATACAACGTAAAGCTGACTTGTTCATTGTATTGGTTTAAAAAAATATTAATAATTGTCAGATTAAGCAAGTCCCTTCAGATAATCGTCTGATTTTGAGATATCACGTCTAGGGCATGAAGATGAACCATATATATCTTAATCTGACGCGCTCGAGTATTTCAAAATGGCGATTTTTTTTTGCATTTTCAAACAACGATTACGAGCTTGCGTCACAACCAAATCGTCAGATTATTACATCAGACCTTTTTTTTAGGTTCACTTAACACTCCCTTAGAAAATCTGACGCGCTCGACAATATTTTTTTTTTGCCATTTTTAACTCTTACGTACGACCACCTCCACCATGGAAACTGTCAGATTAACATATTTTCATGCTTAAGAAGACGTAGGCAATTGATGATATCAATATCTGACGCGCTCGAGTATGTCCATGGAACAGTTTTTTTTTACATTTTTGAAAATCTATAGCCCCTCAACCCACCGGTCAAACGAAATTTTTTATATGACATTTTTTTCTTGTTATCATCTAAGCTTCGCAACCCAATAGGTCTCAATGACGCTCGAGTGACTCCACAGTTTGCTGCTTCGCCTCCCTAACTATAAGCTTTGTAGAGATTCAAATTGACAACCTCATAGACACCACGCTTTATTTAATGCCCATAAAAGCACCTTCCTAACAAAAATCTATTGAAGCAAGAAAAATTAAAAGCTTCTCAGATTTTATGAATTTCGTATTTTTATTAATATTCATGCTTTTTTCTGAACAAAATGGTAGTAAATTATATTCGATCTATAACATGGGGAGTTCAATCTATGTATCCAAGTGGAAACGTAAGATAAGGGGAACAACGGTGCACTCTTTGTGACCTGGATTTAAATAAATTTCATAATAATGTTTATAAATTCAACATGATTTTCATGTTTCATTTTTATTATTGAGTAGAAATTGTAATAACTTTAATAAGATAATTTGTATTTTATTTAAAAATGGAGACCAGGGCAAAAAACCTGACAGTAAACGAGACAGGTTGTGGGTTCGATTCTCAATGAAGGAAGTGAAAAATTTAATATTTAATTTTTTTCACACTGGTGTCGAGGCGAAGTGAGGCGTTTACTTTCGCCACTCAACACGCAATGCCACAAGAATTTGGGTGGGGAACAGAGTGTCTCAACACTAGCCTTCCTTGCGACATGCGGCAACTGAAAAACTGTGAATAATACAAGTTGAAAACACAAGTTTTGAATAAACTCTTATTAAAGTCCAATTAAAACGAAAATACAATTAGTTGATCATTATGTACTTAATTGTAAAGAGTCCGTAGCCCGAGCTCTTCAGAGGGCAATTAATAAGATCAAAAGTTTATAACAACAATAAAGTACAGTTAAACTAAATTTCGTTATTTATTACTTGTAAGCTATACATATAATAAATAGAAATAATCCTCATTTTCCAACGAATTCAAGAGACATTCCGTGTTGAGTGGCAGACATCAACGCCGCCCTTTAAATATTAACTTACTTACTAACTATAAACTGAGCTCTGAAGATATTTTATATATAACCAATAAAATTTACAAGCAACGAAAGTATTACTATATATCCCATGATATTCTCGTCGTAAATTTTCAATTTCTCCAGTTGAAGTGAAAATTTAAGCCGGTACAATTTGAAAAATAAATATTCTATCACAACGGAAATGCGTGCGTTATTCTATAGGGAAATCCCCAATTTCCTCCAAATATATAGTAAGTATATATAAGGCAAAAAGTGTTTTATCTTTCTGTTTTTCTTTTTATACTATTTCTTTTTAGGTATGTCTAAAAAAAGATGGTTTTATTTAAATAGAGGTAACCTATGAATACTTAACATAAAATACCAAAAGATTTATGTTACTCAAAAGTAGACTTTGCAAGTAATTCCTTTGTGACATTACCCACTGGAATTAGGACTTACTTAGTGTTGGTTTAGCTTTAAATATTTAATTTAAGTGGATATATAGATCTTATTACAATACAGAGCGAATATCAGAGCGAAGAAACTAAAATAGTAAATAATTCATTTCATCGACTGGGAATCGAACTCGTAACCTCGATAGGTTAAAGGCCAGTGTTGTGTGAGCTTTTGACTGTAACACGATTGTTACAGTCAAAAGCTCACACAACACCGTTATCTTATTAAAGGCCTCATTAATTGGATTAATTAAACTCGTCATTAAATGAATAAATAAATTGTATTTAATAAATGTTTATTTGCAACGTCTCGTTTACTTACATTTATAGCCACAAAAAAATGATATAATATACAAATGTCACTCGAAAATATAAAACACATGCTACTTTTTCCCGAGAGAAATAAATTACGCGTCAACCCATATAATTTCTCATTTACCCATTTATTTTTTTTTCATTTTATTTTATATTTTAGCTTTAACAAAACGATCATAAAGATAAGTGTTAAGCAGTTTAATATTAATTTAATGTTATTTATTATTAAATTAATTTTAATCCTGTGGAAAGTGGGGAACGGAAGTGTCTCAATAGCGCGTCTTAACACTGTGCTCCTAGGTTCCCTCTACGTACTCTGTTAAGTACGGAATACAGCATGAAACTATAAAAAAAAATAAAAAAATAATAATAATATCTAAATCCGTAAACCCTAATGGACAAATAGATGGACAAATATAGAACCTACATACGTAGAAGTTCATGAAAATGCAAATTTAAATACTGCAAACATAATTTAATAAGAAAATATACAAAAAACAGTGAAAACAAAGAAATCACCACTGAATTACAAATTGCGGTAACTACAGAGAGAGTGAGAGAATGGCATTCAATTAATTTCATTTCCTCTAACATTTCATTAAATTTAGAACAATCAAAGTGGCCAGTGAAGCGATACAAAAGGCTTTTGAGCGCGTCCAAAGTGATTTTCGATAATGTTATCATTAGAATAATTTGTCCTTATATTACAGTATATATTATACTAGCGGCCTGCTCGCGACTTCGCCCGCGTGAACTACGTTATTTTTAATTTCTGTCTCCATGAGTACCTACGTCCTATAAGTGACGTCCATGCAAAATATGAGACTCCTAGCATTTATAGTAACGAAGTTTCATACAAACTTTCAACCCCAAAAACAACCCCTTAGAAGTCGAATATTGCCAATTCCCGTCTTAGCGAGCACCTACGTCCTATAAATAACTCCTATGCAAAATTTGAGATTCTTAGCACTTGTAGTTTCTGAAATTTCGTGATGAGTGAGTGACCTTTCGATTTTATATATATAGATTAGCGTACTCGTGTAAAAGTGGGTAGATTTAGGTGAAAAAGACAATAAAAGCAGTGGAATTGTGTCAAATAAAAACAGTTGCTTGTAGGCGGAAGCCCTGATTGGAAGGTATCTAATGTGTAGTGTTGTTATTGAGTGATACATGTCACTTATTGTAATTATGTGGAACCTCTGTCCGAGTACGTTGGAAACATATAGACGGTATGTAATTTTATCGTGTTATTTTAAAAACGCTAACCGCTTCCGATTTCTAACAATATTATTATTTTAGTCTAGTAGTGGTGCAGGGACAGAAGCGTGCAACTGTAAACGCTAAACTGTTTACTTCTTCGATTCCCATTCGTATAAATGAAATATTTAATATTTTCATCTCCTCGCTCTAGTGACGCAGCAACGCGTTAATTTCCGCAATTCAACATGAAATGCCTTCAGAATTTGGCGGAAAGTGGTTACGGAAGTGTTTTAATGGGAACTGAGTGTCTTAACATTAGGCTCCTGCCTACCCTTCTATGTGCTGGATGCAGCGTGAATCTAAGAATAAAATAAAAAAGAAATATAAGTGTTTTTATGATATTGTTGTAGCATTATAGCGCAGCAATTTCAAGTGAGCACGTGGTCATGGTGAATTATTCCAATTTATAAAATGTGGTGATGAAAATCATCATCAATCAATCATCAAACACACAAATAACTCTTTGTTTTTATATTTATAGTTATTTTCGTTGCCTGGGCCCAGTTAAATAAATTTCAATATTGAATTCATTAACAGGCAAAGTCAATAAAAAAAGGTAAAATATTAGGGCAGTAAATATGTCGCAAAAGTAACTACAAAAAAGGAAGTAGAAGTAAAGAGAAAATATATTGTTCTAACCTTATTACACTCATATTCGACGATGTTTAGTTTCTTATAAATAAAAAGTTAGATGTTTTTTCGAAGATAAAGTAAAACAAATAAGTTAAGTTTACACATGTTTGTTCGCCTAAAAGTCCTTTTTCGGAATCCGATACGCATCAAATATTTATAGTAGCCATATATATGTATATATAGGAGTATTTACCTATTTGTCTATTCCATTAAAGCGAGGATATAAAGTTTAAGATCTTACTACTCGAAAGCTTAACCCTCATTTGTCTAATGAATATACTGTCTTAATGTCTATATCTATACTTATAATAAAATTGTAAACATCTGTCTGTACATTGAAGATATATAAGAAAAATGTTATTGGTGGCCGTTTATTAATGTGTTGTTTGTTTTTTTTTGCATTAGAATCGGCTTAACCGATTTAAATTCGCTGATCTATTTTCACAAACTTCCCTTTTAATTTATTTTAGTTGAATAGGTTCACAAATAAAAAAATTGTTTAAATATAAAGAGTTGCAAACGACCATATTGCTACAATAAAAATGTTTTATTAAATTGGAAAAACTTTTATCACGAAAGTAATTGAAATGAGAATATATATAATTGTGTATTACAAGCGGGCGAAGTCACGCGGAGGTCACTAGTATAAAATAAATATAGAAGAAGAACTAAAACAAAAATATATAACCTAGTTGTATACAAAGGCAAACAAACGATAACTAATATAAACGTCCTTATTTATTCAGAAAAACCTTGAAAAGTACTGTAAATTATAATTCTAATGTAGGACAATTGTAGTTAAATGACTATAATGACATAAACTGTTCGTACACAATAAAATACTTTGATTATTACTATCAACGGAGGCCGACGCCTATTTATATAAAATATTTTAAAATAGGACGCGGTTTTTGCTAATGCTCTATAATTAGATCGCTTTACATACCGACTATTTATAATATTTATAACTAACAGAACAGTCAACCTTGACTCTGTCTGTGTTATATAAAAAATTAAATATAACGTTATAATATGATTGTGAATGAAGGTAAATCTATTTATATTAATGCCTTTGAAAACTAACCGTGTACTAAAAATATAAAATTTTAGATAGAAAAATATTTATAGTTTCCCACTAACTAAGATTTGACATCTATTAGTGGGTGGAACGACAAGAATACATCTAATTATGATGAAACTTACAAGTACTATCTTCTTAAGTACTTTCTATTTCTCTTTCTATCAGGAAATATTAAAGGCCTAGGTACGCACTTCCTCCATTGATGTACAGGTTAATTTTCAAGATCTGTACATACTAGCTTTTGGACAAGGCCCAATGCCTTGTCCAAAAGCTAGTATGTACAGATATTATCTCAGAAAATATCATAAAACACAGAAAATATCATAAAACACAACTATATTCTAATTATATTTTATATCATTATTTTTCAAGAAATAAACTAAAAATAAACAATAAAATTAGAGTTATATACTAAGAATATTGGTGTTATTTACACTTTTGTGAACCCCACTTTACTCATATATTCTTAAAACATTGTTCTTACAAATATATATCTAAAATAGTTTATACTTTATTGTTTTTGTAATACAAAATACTTATTGTAATAGCTATCTTAATATAAGAGATTAATGATTAACTAGACAAGAGTAGATGATATAAACCTACTTATTTACTACCCCCACTCGATGCTTGTCGTGGGGGGTTAATGAATCATGACGTAAGAAGACTATAACTCAAACTAGGAGAGTAAAGACAAGTAAATAATTTACTAATATAGAAGATAACTATACTTATATATAAGCTTAAAAACCAACACAAACAAATTTGTATTATTTTACTTATAATAATTACGATAATATAATACCAAAATTTATGAAATTTTCACATTAGAAGACACTATAAGTGCGCTGTAAACATAAAATATTAAAACATGAACGTAATTCAGTGTATTAAATAAACAATCGTATAGTTAATTCAAACGGGCGAAGCCGCGGACGAGTTGCTAGTGTACATACAAAATTAAAAATAATGTTGCTATATATAAAAATTTAATTAAATTTCAATTTGTTCAGTTAACTGCCTTTAATATATTCGAATCGTTTAACACGAAGGTGATTAAGGTAGGAAACTGGAAAACGCAGTTCGCCTTTGCAAATTACTTTATGAAAAGAATTTTATACGAATAGGTATAAGCTTTTTAATTTAACAGACTTTTTACACATTAGCCAAATGGATTTTTGACCTGTGAACGTGTTTCTTAATATGTGAAAAAGTAATTATTAACTTTATTATAATAGTAGCATATAAAGTAGTAAAATAAATGAATAAATCAGGTTCACTCTGTATCTCGCGTATACCAGGGAAGGCAGAGGAAACGTAGTTTTAAGACACTACGTTCCCCACTTTCCGTTGAATTTTTCGAGGCATTGCATGTCCTTAAAGTAGTATGCAGTGTGAAATATGTTAATTAAATACATTTTTTTCATATTTTTGAAGAGACAAGCATTTATATAGCCTTTAGTCTTTTAGTTCACATTTATGAAAGCTCGCAGGTCTAGAAGCTTTTCCTCTTGTACTATATATGTCGGATCGCTATGGGCGATTGAGCCAAGTTTATGTTTCCCACAGCTCGTCGTATATGCCACAAGTATGTGAACATAGTACTTCTAAGTAAATGCGAATAGCACATTAAAATGTTGTGAAATTCTTCAAATATATATTTTTTACCTAAATCTATTTATATCTAGCTTCACGGTGTAGTAGTAATAGGCAGAGGGAATCTAGGCATTTAGTGCTAAATCACTCTTTTTCTATTAAAACACTCGCTTTCTGCTGAATTTTGCAGGCTTTGCGTGTTGAATGGTAAAACTCAACCCGCGCTTTACCTCGTTACCAGAAGCAAATAAATATTACATTTCCTCGAGTGGAAATCAAACCCACAACCTGTCGGGCTTATAATCACTCTAAACCTAATAAATATTACTAGCATCACTAAGTATTAGGCTTAGCAAATAAAATATGCATTAAGAATATATTTTAAAAAAAAACTATAAAATAAAAAAGTAAATGCGTTAGACCTTTTAAGGAAGAGTGATCATTACATTCCTCGCATTTAATTAAAGAGAACGCTTCCATTTCTTCTTACAACCTTAACGTAGAGCTTCGTAATCTTTGGCATTGGTCTAATTAAATTTTCTAATTGTCTCTAATAAATGTACCCTTCATTTGTCAAGCTTAATTATTATGATTATTTGGTGTTAAATGTTCTACAGTAATTTCTTTTTAATATAACAATTTTTTTTAATAATTAAAAATTGATATTTTACATTGTCGATCAAGCTTGGAGCTTTTTGGACCTATATTTATTAGGATTTTAATAAGCATCCTATTGAGTTTTATAACAAAATTAGTCACTATTATTATAACATATAAAAAATAACTTACTTATTTCCTCGTACAGTTACAAAAGAGCACAACACAACCAAATATAAACTTTAATAGCGTTCGTACTGTTTAAATATAGCGGGAAAAATGTCATGAGTGCGCGAAACGAGAATACGAATTGATCCAATGGCGACTGCCGTAGTACTGGCTCAGCCGCCCCGGGCGAGCGCCCCGCTTTCCGCGTCCTTGTCAGACCTAAGTTAACCCTGTGAACCTATTAATTTGTACATCTCCCGTATAAACACATAATAAATAATAGTGGCAACGGAAAATGGAAAACGGAGACTTAAGACACTTCTTAACACTGCATTGATACAACACATTGATGGTTGAGTGTTCTTAACATTTGGTTGATAGGAACTGCTGACTTGCTAACTGCTGAGGTCCTCTTTTGTGCACAAAATATCTTTTATGCTTTTTAAGTACAATAAAGAATATATTAAATAAGCCAATAGATCTTTTGCTATTCACCTTTTAATACTTCTATTTAAATATTCTTCTCTACAATTTGTGTTTTTATTCATTTTATCCGCTCCCAACTTTCCGTTGAATTCGGGAGGCATTGCATGTGCAGTGACGGAACTCAACGACGCGCTTTTGCCTCGATACCAGAGTGAAGAAATGAAAATATTAAATATTTAATTTACCTCAAATGGACATTGAACCCACAACCTGTCGTGTTCATAGTAACAGTCACACGCTTATGCCTCTGCGCCACGACCGGCCTTGGATTTTAGTTCCTGAATAGAGTTTAGTATCTGCATAGAACAATAATCATTAAACAAGCTTTTTTGTTATTTTGATTATCTCTGAATAGAGTTCAAAACATCACTAACAACATTTTAATGTATGTTGTTAACAATCAACAATTAATTAAAACACAATCAAAAGTTTTTTTTAATTACATTCCCTAAGCTCACCCTTTGCCTTAACTCCTTCATTCAACGAGTGGTGAGCCCATTTTCGGTAAAGTTGACACAATACAAAACGCAAAACCAGAATACTAATGAACTCTGAATTATTTTGTTTTATTTTTGCGGATTCGCCCAAAAATTTATAATAAAAGTCAAATACGAAGTTTTCCTTTTGCATAATATTTTTTAGAAAAGTTTTGAACCGCAAAAGTATTTTTTTTTGGTTTATACTTCCAAATTAGGTCTACTGAATGTTTTTAGGGGGATAAAGCTTCACGCTGTATCCCCCTATGTAATATAGTGTTAAGACACTCCGTTCCCCATTTTCCGCCGACTATTTCGAAGCATTACGTGTTGAATGGCGGAACTCAACGCCTCTCTTGGTGTCAGAGCGAAGAAATGAAAATATTAATAAATAATAATTAAAAACTATAAAAATGTATGAAACTTAAAATAAATTTATGATTTTTTTGTCAAATACAATTTCACTTGAGTTCTAAATTCTAATTAATTACTCAGCCGCAACCTACTGCTAGTTAAAACTTATAAGTGATGCAAGTTTTTAAGCTTGGTTTATCCAGATTTTACCAAGCAATTTATTTCCGATCGAGCACTACTTTTCATTTAAAATTTCAAATTTATTCATGAGCTTAAGATAAAACAAGTACATTTTTCATAACTTTTCCTTTTAAAATTGACTTTTGTAGTTTATTAAAATACAGTTTAACATTTTACTTTTAAATTATTTCTTACATTATCAGAAGCGAGAAAATGAAAACACATGTAATATTCAAATTCCTCGAGTGAGAATCGAACCCACAACCTATTGCATATACAAACGCAGGCTTGTGCCTGCATATAATAATAGTGTCCCAAGCGTGTTGCTTTATCATTGCCCGCTATCGATATGTACTCGTTCTTCTAGTTATTTTGAACTTAAGTATAACTTAATTAAATACATACTCGTAATTAGATAATAAAATTCTGATAGTTCTGTGAAACAGTTTTGCAAAATTAAAGTGAAAAATCCCATCGCTTACTTGTATCAATAATTTATAAATAAAACAAAAGTAGAATCGTTGTTAAAAATACTTAACATATAGTTATGATACTGTCTTCAGGATTCCGTTGTCAGCCGGGAGTCTATAAATTCTTTTATCTATTATATGTCGGGTTCGCTTATCCGAACGACACAGCTTAAGTTATGCACGAACATTTCCGTTACCGCTTCCATTGAAGATACTTCTTTAAATATATTGTCCAGTACATTGTACTCTCAAAAATTCCTTATTTTTAAAAAAAAACTTTATCATAATTTGATTATAATATTTTTACCAAACTCTCTCTCTCTCTTTATATATATTTGTATCGTAATATTTTGAAAGGAAAAGAGTAGAGATTAACACAACATTACGGAAATGATTATATCCATTCCATACATTAATTTCCTATTACGAAGGCTTAAGAAGTTGAAAATAAAGGCACGGACTCAACAGGATTAGTTCAATGTCTAATATTCGTTTTTCTTGTCTAGCTTCTTTGTAGGTAATAACGTTGTAATAGATATTGCAATATTAAGTAAAGAAATAATAAGATATATCTCAAATAAAAAAACAATATAAGCAAATTATAACTTTCATTTGCGTAGATTACAAAAAGCTTTATGCTGTAAACAGGGAGAACCTGGGAACTTAGTGTTAAGACATTCCGTTTTTTATGAGAATCACTTCAGTCTCCCACTTGCCTCGGATTTCTGGAGACATTTCCTGTTGAGTGGTGTAACTTAACTGAACGTTTTGGGCTATACGAGTAAATGGTAATAATCCAATATATCCTTCCTTATGCCTTCTCTACCAATCTTCAGGTCTATTTGTAGGGAGACATAACACCTGTCAACCTTTACTCGCTTTACATATAATCTATATATATAAAAGGACTTGTCCTCACTGACTGAGGTAAGACGCACGCACAGCCGTAACCGCTGATGGCAGAAACGTGAAATTTGGACAGAAGTTTACTTTCGTAATCTGGACATCCACTAAGAAGGGATTTTGAAAAATTTTAATCCTAAAGGGGTGAAATAGGGGTTCAAAGTTTGTATGGAAAAAAATTTAAATCGGCACCGATTTTTATAAAATTTTAAATTTAGATTTTTAAAAGTATTTAATTGAATACGTGTTTCATCGTTTTCTAGAATTATCGCCTTAAGGGTGCAAATAAGGGGTTGCAAGTTTGTATAGGTTTTTTTTAAATCGTCACCAATTTTTATAAAATTTGAAATTCAGACTCTTAAACGTATATAATTAAACACATGTTTCATGGTTTTCTAGAATTCACCCCCTAAGGGTGCTAATAAGAGGTTGAAAGTTTGTAGGGGAAAATTCTTAAATCGCCACCGATTTTTATAAAATTTGATATTCAGACTTTTAAAAATATTTAATTGAACATATGTTTCATGGTTTTCTAGAATTCACCCCCTAAGGGTGCAAATAAGGGGTTGAAAGTTTGTATGGAAAAATCTTTAAATCGCCACCGATTTTTATAAAATTTCAAAATTTAGACTGTTAAAAATATTTCATTGAATACATGTTTCATGGGTTATTAGAATTCACCCTTAAATACGCAAGCGAAGCTGCGCGCGTCCGCTAGTAGAAAAATAAAACTTTGAAGGACAACCTATTACTATTTTACTATACTAAAAACATATTGCTATAGAAAAAAAAATCAGTTTCACGATGTATCCCGCTCACAACTTGCCCACTCTCCGCCTAATTTTTCGATTCATTGTGTGTTAAGTGACGGAACCCAACGCCGCGATATCAGAACTAAGAAATAAAAATATATATTTAATTAAATAATCATATTCTCTAGCAGGGATTGAACCCAGTATACGTTTACATTTGTGCCTCTATGCCACGATTGGTCTCAATAAATATATAGGTACGTACTAATAAAACTATTGAAAATTTATTACAATATTTATTTTATTTAAATGTACTAACAAAAATTACAATAAACATCGCCCGTCATATCCGCTTTACGAGTATAACCGCTTATCTCCGCTCAGATAAGTATCGCATTTTACTATGCAAAATAATGAATTAAATTTTGATCGAAGGGACAATTGTTGTTATAATTTTAATCATTATTTTTTCAACTATACGCTGTAACCCGCATTAAGCGGGATAGACAGAGGGAGTCTAGTATTATATTATAGGCAAATTATAAATTGTAAACCTAGAGTAATGTAAGTTATTTACGATAACATTTCATTTAAATCCGTTTAGTAGATTTTACATGAAAGACGAACATTCATCTAAATATTAGTACTACGTTTTTATATAAACTAGGACAGTAATATACATGAACACCCTGTAACATAGCTAACTCTCTGTGATTTCTGTTAAATGTCGCTAGAGTGAATTTCACCTAATTGCTAGAATCAAGAAATGCAAATGTGGTAGAATCACAACCTAAATACCTGTCACTGGACCTTTCTCACCACAAAATTAATTAACTAGATGTTGATGAGGAGATTTACTAAAATACTGAGATAAGACCGTCATGGAGCAGACGTGGAAGTGTCTGACTGTAACGCGACGTCTGTGGGTTCGATCGCCTTTCGGGGGAATGAATTTTTATTTATTAATATTTTTACTATCTTCGTTGTGGTAAGAAGGCTACATACAGTGCCTCGGAAAGAGAGAAACTACAAAAAATAATTTAATAAATATTTACTTTTTTATTTAAAAAAAGTATATATTTAAATTATAAAAAAGGTTCAATTTCGCAAAAACAAATTATACGCAAATTTATATATTTCCTGTTGAAAAACAGCTCATTTCACCGTGCTGAATGCAGCAACACACCTGACATGCTCATATGTATGAGGTCACTATAACCTCACAAAGAATCATCTGGTAATGGCTTCGTGCTTGTTAAATTGCATGAGAACCAGCTTACAATAACCATATACTTATTTTTCCTTTTTGCATTGAAATTGCAGTCAAAGCTTTTAGCGTATACTGGTAAGTCTTTGTACACGATTTATATACGAATATAACAATGAATTATTCTAATTATAGAATCGATTTAGATTGGCTATTAACTTAGAATACCTATATAATGAGGCCAGTCGTGGCACAGGGGAACAATCGTGTATAAACGCGGCATGTTGAGGGTTCGATTCCCATTTGAAGAAATTAAATATTTAACATTCAAATTCAAATTTTGCATGGACGTCACTTATAGGACGTAGGTACTCATGGAGACAGAAATTAATAATAACGTAGTTGACGCAGGCAAAGCCGCGGGTGGGTCGCTATTATACCATAAACACGTAGAAACAATAATGTCTATATTATAGGGAATATTTCCATGACAGTAATTGTTTTTGTAAATTCTAACCAATAATGCTAGTTTCAAATGAAAGTTAACGATGAATGGACGAATTAATTACAAGGTAATTAATTGTATGAATTTTGGAGTTAATTATTGTTTATTATTAGTGATAAACAGGATAACTATTCTCTATGTATGTATGTGTGTGAATTCATTGAAAAATGTATAGAAATATGACTCTCAGTTCATCAATGCTTCAAGTATGCATATTCTTTTTTTTTGAAAAAAATGAAATGTTTATGGAAAAGGCATAAAAACGGAAATATGGGGAACGGAAGCGTCTTAATGGCGGTATCTTTACACTAGGTTCCCAGGTCACCTCTGCCTACATGCTATGTGCGGGATAAATAAGGGCAGCGTGTACCTAAAAAAATGCTATACTTATTAATAACGCATACAATTAGGCAATTCTTAATATATTTTAAGCAAATTTTACGATTTTGAGGTTAACAAAATTTAAACACAAATAAAGTGAGACGTTAAAAAAAATGTTAAAAGATACTTAAATAAAAAAATCTAAAATATTTTCCAATTACTGTTGTTACCAGTCCCTGTTTTATCACAGTCCGTCGCAAAAGACAAACGAGCGAATAAATTAAATATTAAATTTAACGAGCTTCGCCCAGCCATTTTGTTGCTCGTAAAAGCTTTCCTCGGGCGGCCCTTCATAGAAAGCTATATTATTATTTGTACTATAATATATCTTAGTATGTTTTACAAGCACTTACTTAGCTTCTTACTTATTACTGTTACTAATAAATAAATGGATAACAATTTAAGTTATTATATAATTAAAATAAAATCGACTATAACGATTCATATACTCTTCATTTTACATGGAATAAATATGAAACATATTTAAAACTAAAGTCTTAAAGCGTGTCGGTTCCTTCTGCCTACCCTGCTATGTGCGGGAATACAGCGTAAAGCTATAATTAATATACAGTAATTAATAAAGAAGTAATAGTAAAAATAGATAAAAAATAAATTTGTTAAGATAAGTTTAATAAATAGCAGTTAACGTAATAAAAAATATTTTATTATACATAATCTTAAAGAAAAATAAACCTTTGTAGTCCTAATATTTTTAATTATAATTATAATTTACTTACTCAATCCAGCCATAAAAATTGTCTTAATATGCAAAATATTGAAATATGACTTTAAAAACAGGAACAAAACTCAGGAAATAAGATAGCGGAAAATTAAGCATATCTTTTATCCCACCTATATTTCGTTTTCGGGATAATGAAGATTCCTTTTAGCCAGAGAAAAATTCTCACAATCGTTTAATATATTGAATTGTTTTCGTTTTGGAACAAATATTTTAATTAAGTAACCTGAATAATAATAATCCCTGGAAACCAGAGCGAAGAAATGAAAACATTAAATATTTCATTCATCGAGTGGGATTCGAACCTACTTTCATTACTGCGCCACGAATGACCTTAAACCTATTAAAAGTGCACCGCTCGGAAAACTGAAAGGGTACCTACCTACCTTGCCATATAAAAAATACAAAAGCTAAAAAACATCCTTTTGCTACCAAATTTCCTGCAAATCGTATTTATCTTTTCGCCTTAAATTTTAATCACATTTGGAGTTGACAAATTAAGTCAAGTCGAGTAATTTTTAAACTAAGTTTGGAGTAATCTCGTAGGTGCTGAATTGTGCTAGAAGCAATTTGAAAGTCAAACTTTCTTTGGACTTCCACCAATTTTTACTTATGGATAAGCAAAATTTAAGCTATTATGAAATAAAGAAAAAAAAAACATTTTTTTTTCAGCTTCACATTGTATCCCAGACAGAGGGGGGCTAGTGTCAAGACACTCCGTACGCCACTTTCCGTCGCATTCTAAAGTTAATCACGACTGCCTTAAAAAATAATTCCTATTAATTACTTCTTTAGTGTTACTTATGTAGGTATTATCTGTAAGGTTTACATTAATTATTGGTTGTTTTTTTATTGTGTTTGTAGCGCGGCGTTGAGTTCTGCCACTTAACACGCAATGCCCCCAGAATTCGGCATAAAGTGGGGAACGGAGTGTCTTAACACTATGTTCCCTCTAGGCAGAGGGCGGCTGCTGTCTGCGGGGTTCAGGGTGAAGCTGTTTTATTTATTTATATTGTTGTATTATTTTCATTGTAACATGTTAACTTTAATTTATGACACATATTGAAATTCTTTTTAAGTCTAAGTATATTCAAAAACCTAGCTAAACTATTTACTGAGCATTTATTTGTACTAAGAGCTGGCTGAACTCCAAATCTAGACAACTGCATTCTAAACGTCTAACAAAGTACTTTGAAGGTGAAATAGATTTACAAGAAGAGATTTCAATTTCCAGGACAACGTTAGAAAAACTTATAAATTCCCCTCATTCCTATCTTTTCCCCTTTATTTAAACAATTTAGTTTGTATCTTCATTAACATTATTATCATATTTTTTTGGCTTTTGCCTCCTACAATTGGATTTATCATCTTTATATATAAACTGACTAATATATAAGAAAATGAGTAATGCAAACGTGTACTATAAATTTAATATTAGTATCATTTTTTCAACTTCACACATCCCGTCTAACCTGTATAGGTTAGGCAGAAGGAACCTAGTGTAAAAACACTCCGTTCTCCACTTTCCGTCAAATTTTCGAGACATGGCGCATAAAACGGCGGAACACAACGCCGCTTATAATATTAGTAATGTACTCGTATATTATAAATTTACACATTTCAGCCATTTTGTCGCGGTAAAATACTTCTAATCCTAGTTGGTTTTAACCTAACCAAATTTCCAATTAAACAAATAATTTTCTAAACTAACATTTGCAACTATTACCTATATGATTATTTCTATTTACATTAGTAAATGTAATACAAACAGAAATTATCATTTCACAAACAAACCAGTATTTTATAATTTCCGAGTAACTTTGGTTTGCTTCGGTAATTTAATTCAGAACTATTTGCGGCTACAGTCGACTGTACATACATACATATATATGCAATTAGTATAATTAAGTTGAACTACTTAATTAAATATCTCTATGAAATGTTGGAAAATTTATCTAGTAGTTAGTAAATTTATCTAAATGTATACCATTTTATAAAGAAATAAGAACTGCATTCGATTAAATACATTGATTTCACAAATTAATTAATAAAAATGTTTGAAACAATAATATTATAGAATTCGCTTTTTTTTCAGCTCGGCCCTGTATGTCGCATATAGCAGGATAGGCAGAGAGAATCTAGTATTAAAACACTCCGTTTTCAGTGGAAAACGGCGAATTCCGTGTTTATTCAAGAAGATTATGATTTTCTAACAAATAATGAATTGATTCTAAGATATACCTAGGCGTCTTTCTTATCCACAATAAAAATTATAAAAAGAACCAACAGAATTTATAAGATATGTATAATAAACTATGGCGACTCTGAACCTCCATCACCTCACCCCAATGTTCGGGCACCGTGAAGCGACACATATCCGAAACTCGTGAAACCATGTAAAATTTGTCAGCGAAATTTTCAAAGAGCTCCATAATGTTTCAAACTTTGACTAAAATTAACATAATGTTTCTTTTTACATCGTACTCGTACTGCATCAGAAAAGGCAATGTGAATGCTAATTTGAAAACTTTAAAATGTTCTTATTTGTTTAGTATACCTCTACCTATCTCAATTTTATTAAACCTAAGCACAAATTTATTTGAACAATATAAGAAATAATCCTTTTTAGATTTAAATTATATTGTTGTCATTTTAAGACCTAAATATAAAATGTTGTAAAGAAAAGTTAACAGAAATAGCAGTTTATATAAAAGTATTTTTTAATATTCTTGGAACAAAAACGACGAGATGCAGACGACAAGCTTTCAATATAGCTTTTTTTCAACAAGCTCAATCTGAAAATAAAGTGTTTAATATTATAAATTCCAGAATTATATTTTCTCTGGGTTGCTTTAAAGAAATTTAAATAAACATGATAAAATTTTAAATTCTTGAAATACAAGTGCTTTTGAATCCTTAACATTCAGTATTTTTTGCCGAGTTATTCCGGCTAAGAATAGGATCATCTTGGTTCTGATGGAGTCATAGTAAAGGCGACTAAAGTTCGTGTGTTAGAGTCACATCATCAGCAATGGCAGCACGTATGGGCAGACTCGAGGGGATTATGATCATCCTCAGCATTCAAACCACTATGGCGACCGGCGCCCATTCCCAACCTCTTCCTAGAATATGACAGTGGTATTGAGAGAGAAAAGGTACCAGCACCTCCGATGTTAGAGTATTTCTCCAAATACAGGCTACTGGTTGAATCTTGGAAAGGGCACGTGGTTCTATGGTTTGGACAAGGTTAACTAGGCGTTCGTCCCATGTCTGTAAGAATAGGGGTCTATATCTCGAAATGAATGCCATCCATCTTTAATTTAAAAATAAAATATACACAATTAATCTAAATACTATATGAAACCCATGTCCAACTCGTCAACGTAAGTTAAATTCAATGTTGACCTCACTTAAAAATTGCAATATGTACCTATTCCGACCTCGTTTCCGTTGCGAATATGTGCCGTGGAAATTGCTAGCGCGCCCCGCTTACCATGATGCTGGAGTATGTAGGGCGTCGAAGTCTTCATTGTTATGAGTTTGCACTCCCGACGTACTGGAAAATCGCTTAAAATCGGTCTATGGAGGGCATTTATACATTTTAGATTGCTTCTACGATATGTAGAACTGGTGACAATTACTTTACTTCATTAGAAGAGAATCGTTTATTATTATAGTTTAAAAACCCAGTTAAGTGCGAGTTGGACTGGTCCACCGATGGTTCCGTACCAATAACAAACAGCAACATTACAACGGAGTATCTTTACACTGGGTTCCCTCTGGCTACCTTGCTGAGTGAAGGGTACCTAAAGTTCTTAAATATAGCTAACGAGCCAAAAAGGTTTATTATCTCATTCAGGATTCTTACCATCATATTATAATGAGCTGAAAACAATTTAGCAGTTTGAATCCCTTCGCATTAAAAGCTTGGCTAAAGATCTTCCATTCGAATATTTAATGGGATGGGCTTAAAACTATTACGTTATATCATCTATCTCTATCTATCTACATATAAAACCTATTTTTACGCTATTATTAAAACCTATTTCAACTCAGGGAAATTAATTATCTGTTGTTGTGTTTTAATTTATTCACTCTATCAGAGCGAATTACTCAAGGCTAAGCGCGGCGTTGATTTCCGCAAATCAATACGTAAAGCCTCGAAAATTCGTAAAATTTTAATAAAGCCACCACAATTCTTTAGTCTTAATTAGTTTTAGTTTAGTGAGTATTTATCATGGGGAGTTTTCAAGGGAGTATCTGCTTTGTCTTCTCAATGAAAAAAGATAGAATACAATATATTTAATAACAAATATCAATGTTCTAAAGCAGTAAAAGCTTTTAAGTAAAACTATTACAATTAATATTAACAACAAGACTTTATGTAAAAGCCCTGAGATAATTTCTCAAAACAACATGTTTATATGAATTCACTGAAGAACACAAGTATGTGAACAAAACTTGTAAATCATATTAGCCCGTTTGTGAGTGACAAACTTACAACTCTCGCGGGCATGTTTGTCTTGAGAGTTTGTGAAATGTCTAAGACAATTTATTTGTACGTATAATATTATTTATTATTTAATATATAATATAACTAGCGGCCCGCTCGCGGTTTCACCCGCGTGAACTGTTATTATTAATTTCTGTCTCCATGACTACGTCCTAGTGACGTCTATGCCAAATTTGAGCTGCCTCCTAGCATTTGTAGTAACGAAGTTTCATACAAACTTTCGACCCCA